>QVRM01003857.1:0-182500 GCA_003439945.1 Dermanyssus gallinae | reverse complement strand
TGAATCGAAGACAGTCAGCTAGCCAGCCAGACAGACAGACAGACAGACAGAACAGCCAGCCAGCTGCCAGGTAGCTAGCTGCCAGCTATGCGACCAGACGAATAGATCTACGAAGAAGATCAACCACCAATCGGGAAGGTAAAAGACGCCGGAGTAGGCTACGGTTCTGCAGACGACGACCACGACCACGTCCACGACCACGACCAAGACGAAGACTGCGGCGGCGACGACGACGACGACGATGAGGACGACGAGCAGCAACAGCAGCAGCAGCAGCAGCGACAACATGAGCCTCAGCAACAGCAACATTCACGGCAAAAGTTGGCTTGGATGGTGGTGGTGCCGATGATGATGATTATGTTGTTGTTGTTGCTGTTGCTGTTGCTGCTGCTGCTGTTGTTGTTGTTGTTGCTGTTGCTGTTGTTGTTGCTGTTGCTGTTGCTGTTGCTGCTGTTGTTGTTGACGTTGCTGTTGCTGCTGTTGTCGTTGGCGTTGTTGTTGCTGCTGTTGTTGCTGCTGTTATTGTTGCTGTTGTTGACGTTGTTGTTGCTGTTGTTGTTGCTGTTGTTGACGTTGTTGTAGCTGTTGTTGTTGCTGCTGCAAAACGACGTGGCGGCGGCACCGACGGCCCCAGGGTTTGTACTGGTCTCAGTAGCAAACGTGGCCATCATAGGATCGATACGCAGCGTTGTTGTTGTTGTTGTTGTTGGTGTTGTTATTGATGATGTTGTTGTTGTTGTTCTTGTTGCCCTGCTGCTGTTGTTGCTGCTGCCGCCGCCGAGCCCGCTGTTATGGTCGTGTCTGCTTTTGCTGTCTGGATGGTTGGCTGGGTCTGTGCTTGCTTGCTTGCCTGTCTGTCTATCGGTCTGTGTATTTGTCTGTGGCTGACGGATGCTTCGATCGGCTTTTATCTATGGTCGTGGTGGTGGTGGTGGTCATCATCATCATTATGGCCGCCATCATCATTGTTTCTCCCGGGGCCAACTTCAGCTTCAGCTCCTTTACTGACTGACTGACTGACTGACCCCCTGACTTCAGACCCTCCCTCCCTACCTCCCTTCCTCCTCTGTGGAGCGCCTGCTGCTGCTGCTGCTGGCCAAATCAACGTTGCCGCCACTCTGTTCCTGCTGCTCAAGCTTGTTGTTGTTGTTGTTGGTGGTTGTTGTTGTTGTTGTTGTTGGTTGTTGTTGTTGTTGTTGGTGGTTGTTGTTGTTGTTTGTGGTTGTTGTTGTTGTTGTTGTTGTTGTTGTTGTTGTTGTTGGTGGTTGTTGTTGTTATTGTTGTTGTTGTTGTTGTTGGTTGTTGTTGTTGTTGTTGTTGTTGTTGTTGTTGTTGTTGTTATTGATGACGTTGTTAATGTTGTTGGTGTTGCTAGCGATCTGTTACTGCTAGTTGTCGCTGCTACTATTGTTGTTGCTGATTTTTGCTGTTGGTATTATCGTTGCCGATGGCTGCCCTTTGTTGTTGTTGTTGTTGTTGCTACTTTGAATGATTTGTGTTGTTGTTGTATGAACTATTTATGTTTCTTGATGCTGCTGCTGATGTTCTACTCGTACTATTTCATTCTGCTGTGTTGTGCTCCTCACTGTTACTACTGCTGTGTCATTTTTGTCATGCTGTTGTCGTGGCAAGTGTTGTTGGCGGCTTCTACGACCCACGTGTGTGCTAGGATTGAGGCCGTCAGTATCAGCCTTCTCACTTTGATGATTGGGTTCGCTTGCTGTTCGAGCCATACGTACCTAACCTTAGTCGTTATATATATTTATATATATATATATATATATATATATATATATATATATTTTTTTTTTTTTTTTATATATATACAGATTCAGAAACCACAACAGCCACCACACCATTACGAGCACAAGATGTATACCTTTCAGAAGTAAACACGGCCCTCTGAAATATATTTTTAAGCCCAAGCGGTTAATTCAAGTGATCAAAAATAATATTGGGGCGACTTCTTTATAATGCGTTCTGGTCAGTTTGGATTCTTCAGTGCTAGCGCCGTTTCTGGGTCAACATCGATGACATTCCATGACATCAGATTTCTAAGAAATGTCAGACCGACTTACGTTTTTCATACTTTACCAAACCACAGGTAAGCTTGTGGTCACCCGCATGCCCTCGAGCACATAGTGGAAATATAATATTGTAACACGATAAAATATAGCCCCAGGTATGCGCAAACATGTCTGGTTTGCTTGTTGGGTAGTTTAGGAAAATACAAACCTAAGAATATTGGCCAATTTCGGAAACGGTAAACTGGCCACCATAAAATATTTGATTTGGTTTTTCCGAGTGGTATTCACAAACTAATAGACTAAATGTAAGCAAATTCGTGGGCCAGTGTACAGAGGATATGCCTATTAGCGTCTTCCAGTCATCAACGCTTGGAAATAGAAACCCAGAGTGCACGCCCGAACCAAAAGACTCTTGGAGCGTTGGGACAAATAAGTGAGGTATGTCCGCTGAGCCCCGCAGTCGTCCGTTTGGTCTTACATCGTATCATTCCCCCAATCGAACGCTTCGTCACACTTCAGTGCAGACGCAAACATGCTTCAGAAGCCCCTTTCGCCTTACACGTCAAGCAACGTTTCGACGGCTTCATTCGGCACCTTCTAACGCAAACGATGTCAGACAGCCAGTAGCAGAATCACATTCGCTTTCAACGTTTGGCAAATACACCGCCCACTTCTGCGTGGGCACTTCTTTATGCATTTGTATATGTTCAACGCATGACTGCTCAAATTTGTTGCACGATATGACAAGATACTGTCCTTCAATTTAACGAGATGTCAAAGAACACGTGTGTGGAAAAAAATATATATGTGTATATATATATATATATACAATTTTGCTACTTATATAATGTACAAGCGTTTTTATAAGTTTAATATTGTGCTATATATTAGCATAATTATTTGTTTAATGTGCTAAGATATCTGATACAGTTAAGTCCAATAACGCACATATATATATATATATATATATATATATATATATATATATATATATATATATATATATATATATATATATATAAATGTACTACAAGTAGTAGTGGAAGTGACGATTGGAGAAAACATGAGTAGTCATTTTCGAATCATCATTTTTTTGTGTTGATCTTTTATCTAAAAAATACATTGGCGTCTCGAGAGGGCAGTAGACATTATAGTTTGTATGTGTACACGCTTGCCTGCGTTAATTTGCACCGTAAGTTATTCACCAACTGCGTTCAAGTAGTCTTTTTCTTATAGTAGAGTCTTATTAGCGCTTGTCTCATTAAAAGCTGATTCGCTTCTGCTCCCTGTCTCATGCTGCCCTCTCTCTTTCTCTTCCCCTAGCTCTCTCTCTCGCTCTCCCTCTCTCGATATATATCTATATATATATATATATATATATATATATATACTCTTTGATCCGCTGGAGTGGAACTCATAAGCGCGCCCCTAACCTAAGTTCTACGTTGTATATGAGCAATAAATGCGCTAAAAGTAACTACTCAGGTCACGGCTTAACGACAGAGACTAGCGGGGCATATATATAAAACTATTAAGACGATTGTTTATTAACTACGCATGTGGCTCGTCGTTTGACGTTAAACGCGGGCCGTAGTTACGACTGCCTTTTATTGCACCCTACGCACACACGCATACAGCTTTGTGGGAACACGTAACGAGCAGGTAAGTAAGGTGTCAAGATATACATCAAGGCCACGTTTTGTCTTCTACTATTTATTTACCGGTTGGCTGGTTGAAACTGAACACCAAAGCTTCACCATTATGCGCCAACACATCGCCGATGTCTGCCGTTGCGAGATGTGTCGCTACCATTAATATCGCTATGTCGCCACTTTTCCGAAAATTGACTGACGGTTTTTGTGCCGGTTGCAACAAGCTCGGGTCTCGCCCCTGACCGAAATAGATACGAAATAGACACGGTGATGGTCATGGTTATTGGGCGTCAACAACGATAGTCTGAAGATCCGGTTGCGCTAGAGATTTCCAAAATTGCATTCGAAGAACTATACGGGACAAAATGTCAAGAGAGGAATATCAATGTATTGCGCTAAATCACTTTAGCACGAGATTAGGCACTGTAAGCAGCAGTAGACAGCAAATGAAGAAATGGTATACGTAACGGTAGATGCAAACGCATAACATACACGTACATATATCAATATTACAGTGTTCACGCTCTGTAATAGGCTAGCATACACGTATATATATATATATATATATATGCAAGGTACTATCAATCTACATAATTTGTCCATACTATGCTGTTTACTAAATGCGTCTTCCAAGTAGTGTCTATCGCCACTGGAGTAATAGCTGCGCTCCCCAGAAGAAACCCGGATTATTTATGAAAGCTGTTATTACAAATGACGTCATTGCTGTTTCTATTGTTGGAGTGTTACAACCGGGTGGTCCGACATTAATTCGCTTCAAAGTTGGCGTCAACTAATGCAAGACAGAGTAATGTGACGCAAACCACTACATAGCTTGGCCATTTCATGACCTGTGAATAAACACATTGCTTGATGCCTAGCAAGTAACTAAAACGGATGAAAAAAAACTTTGGTTAAATGTAAAACCGCAAAACCGACAAAAGCTTTAGCTCAGCACCTATTTTCTAACGAAATGTTTAATCTGTATTGCGTAGTCGAACCACACATTTGCTATGTTTGTTCTTTGTTGTCCGATCATGGTGAGTGATTATAGTCCACTGCGACATCAATCACCTTCTCTAAATTGGAAGCCATGATAACCGATTTGGGGGATTGGAGAGACAACCAAAAGTGGCCGATCTAGGTCTTGAACCGATGACCACTCGAATGCAAGCCAATGAATGGCTTTGCCACTAAGATGCCTTAGTCGATGCAATCACTACATATCTCTCTCTATATATATATATATATATATATATATATTTTTTTTTTTTTTAGATTTTTCCGTAAGGCTAGTGCCTATGTGTACGTTTTTTTCATGTCATGGCTAATTTTAATCCACCCCGGCATTTACTTTGTCTAAATTGGAAACCATGCAAACCAATTTAAGCGTGGCCGGTCTGGGTCTCGAACCCAGTCTTCCCGAATGCAAGGCAAAGGCTATTCCACTAAGACATTTTGCTCGGTATATATATATATATATATATATATATATATATATATCTATATATATATATTTATACATATATATGTTAAGGTGGCTGCAAATATTCGGCTGTCACTTGTTACAGAGCAGCTCACCGTAGAGACACGTGGAAACGTGATCGGACTATTGGCAAATAGCGGCTGGAGCAACTGCAGAACGAGAAAAAGAACGAACAGCCCCACGGTACAAACGGTGGTGGTGGCGGCGGCGATGCTGTCTCGGGGTGTTGCTTCTTCTACTGACTGGGGCCGATGCTCATCAAGAAGACACGAAGATCCGCTGTCTCTGCGACACCAGGCTCTCGCCACCGCCTTGTTGTTGTTGCTGCTGTTGTTGCTGCTGCTGTTGTTGCTGCTGTTGTTGTTGTTGTTGTTGTTGTTGTTGTTGTTGTTGTTGTTGTTGTTGTTGTTGTTGTTGTTGTTGTTGTTGTTGTCGTTGTCGTCATCGTCATCATCATCATCAACATCAACACAATCTTTGCCAGCGGCCTAGATTCGTCATCTCTCCCTAGAATATACTAGTTGCTATTCTACTGGCCGTGTGCAAGTCTTCCGCCGCCGCCGCTTCTGTTGTTGTTCTTATTGTTGATGTTGTTGTCGATGTGTCTGCTGATGCTGCCCGCCGTTCCTCAGTAGCACGATCAACAAGAACAGCAACAACAAGAATAATAACTAAAGCAGCAGCAACAACCTGCCAACATCAACACCTACCCTTAACAATGTTCCTAACCAACTTAGTAGTTCTAATCGACCATCTGCCCCTTCTGACAGACAGAATGCCAAACAACACATTTACCCGTTATTACAGATACAGACAAATGTATATATATATATATTAATATATATATTTATATATATACGTACACATGTCATCATGCGAACGCATGTTGCCACCGTTACCGAGCAGGGAGGCCGTCGCGGTCTGACAGCATCGTCAAATTGGCGTGCGAATGGTCTGCACGTGGCGTCGTGGCCCCCCTGCGCTGGCTGGAGCCAATCGGCCAGCCGCGGAGACCCGCTGTCTACTTACTGCTAGCTACGGATACTACGATCGGGCTAGTCGCAGTGTGCGTGCGTATGCAAGCAGTAGCATGCATGCATGCAGTACGCTGATGTATCTGATAAGCGTGACCTCAAACTTGTCCATATTGCTTTGATTACTTTCCAGCGCCGGACAGGAGGCGAATAGGATCGAAGCAAGGAGAGGGAGGCCGACAAAAGACACCGAACAGAACGTGTCCGAAGGACACCTCGTCACTGCCTCCTGTCCTCCAAAAATCACTCTGCAAACCGCCGCCGGCGCGAAGTGAAACGAAGCCTGCGGCGCGAATAAAGCGTTCAAGGCGTATGTTTAGATGCATTTACGTACACTTAAGCGTAAGCTTCTCATAGCGCCGTACCTGTCCCGATCGATCGATGTATATATATATACATACCAAAAAAACGTTTTACACAAATAAATATGTATTATATATATATGGATTTATTACTCGCCCTATATATATATATATATATATATATATATATATATATTAGATTGAAAAAAACTGCGAGAGCAAAATACTGTACAAATTTCTACAGCTTTGTAAAGTGATCTCATTTTTTTTTGCTATAAGATGTTTGCCAAAATGAGCAGAGCATTCAGTTACAGGCAGAAATGTTTTTGGAGGTCGAAACTTAAGCATTCCAAATGGGCCCTTTATGGATAGGCTTTTAAGCTAGCGAAAAATCGCTTGCGCGAAACTGCGGAACAGAATCGCCGACTGTCTACGCGTGACCTACCTGTGACAAAAATAGGTCTTTAACGACAATGATAAATGTCGAAGATCCTGGCGCGCCTCAGGCCAACCTCCCCAGAAGACAGAAGCGAGACTCACTCATTCGCGCAAGTTTTCTCTTCTTTAATAAAAAGTGCACTGTCTTACACCAAGACAACTCGAGGCCGCAGGATAGAAGATTCGAAAATATTGCTGAATCCTCCGTACTCAGCAGACGTCGTACCTACTACCTATTCAGATGTCTGCAGAGTTATCTACAGATAAAGAAATTCACATTACCAGAGGCGATAAAGCACAGCTGGAGACATTCCTCGAGGTGCAAAAATCAGAATTCTTAGCCATGGGAATCGACGGTCTGATCTAAAGATGGGGGGGGGGCGGGGGGTTGTGGCTAACCTAGTAATTCTAACAGTAAAAGTACTTTTTGAATGAACAAAATACTTGTAAACTTGCCTATTTTTTTAAGATGAAAAAAATCTATTAAATTTTTATTCTACTCTATATATAGGGCACTATTGTTGAAATGTGCAATTGTGGAAAATTTAAGCTCAATGAGGAATTACTGAATTTCTATAAATTTGTCATCCGTATAAGACGCTCCCATATATATATATATATACAGAGTATGTAGGTGAATATTTATATATGTGTGTACATAGAATGAGATTCCCGTCACTGCAAGCCACATTGAAGAATTGGGTCTGCTGAATTACGTTGATTTGTACATATGTCGTACGTATGCCCTAAATAAAGGTGGCCTCGCAGTATATTGTGTATATATTATAAGACCGTCTTCTCCGGACATCAAACTGAATATATATATATATATATATATATATATATATAAGGCAGAACCAACAAACACGATGGCGTTATTATTTGCAGATCTAACACATATCTTCCTTCTAACACTGTTCTTCCTTTGTAAAAAATCATCTTTTGTTTTCAAAGAGTTTTGTGGTTCCCTAGCTGTTCGATGCATCGATCGAATGCTGTGGATTCCATCAATCGAGAGAAAAAATCAAGTAAAGATGCATTTGTCTTAACTGACTTTCAGTTATCAGTAGACCTTTCACACCTTGGGCATTGATCCCCCTCACTTTGAGCATTGATTACATACGGTGTTACCAGTGCCAACTCTTGGCCAGCACCGAGAGCTTAATTAACATATAACACATAATTGTGGCGTGGCCTAATTGAGAAGGCGGCGTTCACAGTCCACTCTGTCAGAGTCGAGTGGAATCCGCGCTACGCGCTGTACAGCGAATCGCTCGTTCCAGTTTCGTGTTGAAGAAGATACGTCATCGTGACCTGTTTGTGCGGCTGACGGCTGCAGCAGCAGCAGCAGCGTCTCACCTTGATAGCTGGCGGGTCCTTGCCGAGCGAGTGCACTGTGTAGTCAGGATTGAGATAGCCCCTATAGAGACGCGAAGCCGGATGAGCACTGTATTCCCTCTCAACGGTCCGTGAGTCGCGCACGTCATCATCCTTTAGCACGGCGGCTCTTCTTGGCCATCCTCCGGCCACCGCGGAAGCAGCTGCCGCAGCCGCAGCCGCACTTGTGGCAAACGTGGCGCCTCCTCCACCACCACCACCACCGCCCCCACCGCCGCCCGCGCCATGACCGTTGCCGTACGGCCGAAGATAGCGGGGCTCGGGCCGGTCACGTGGGTCACGGAGATCTCTCCAGCCACTCATCTCGCTGGCACACAAATTCCAGGCCGTGACGAAGAAAATGACAGCTCACCACTCAGGCCAACACAACTCCGAAACAGAAAAGGCTGCCCACAGAAGCAGCAGCAGCAGCAGCATACACTTGGGCCCCGCACAACGCACCTCGGACATCCACACCACACTCACGCACGGAGAGGCCTAGACCTCGACCGAGGATTCGACGACCGGCGATCGACGCCCTTCGACACGTCGCTTGTCGGTTGCTCGACAGCACAACACGTCTCGACAAGGCCTGACCCGACTGGTATCAGAATATCAATCAGCTTTGGCACAATGGGAATGGGACGACCCACCCTCATCGTGGCTGGGAAGCCGTTTGCATGAACTCGGCCACGACCGCCGCTCCCATGACAACAGCTGCACCCACCAGCACCACTGTCTTCGTCAACCGCATCGTCAACGTCATCACGTGCCTCGGCGATGTCATCTTCACCATCATCATCATCATCATCCGCAGCGTCACCCGCTCGACATCGGCTTGAACAGATGACGAACAAATCAATGAACGAAATGCCCCCACATGCCGCGCGCGATGCTCTACTGGTATCACACTGGTAACTACGGGGCACCGTCAATGCACCAGCAGCGTGCCGCTGTAGCGAAGACCGTATCTTGTCCGTCCTGTCATGATCCTTTGTCTGCTCTCCAAATCTCTCTGCAGACAAATGCGCACGTGCACCAGCACACACGGAGCCGTCGGGCTTAACAACAGATAGATTTTCAGGGTTCTTTCTACTACTACTACTACTATGACTGCTATTACGATCACTTCATCTTCTACTTTAACTCGACATAGTCGTTCGTTAACTTATTCAAAAAATGGCTAATGGTAGGCTACACGCTGGATGGAGGCGACGGTCCAGATTGTGCAGACGGCTCTCAAGTGAGGTGTGAGCTTCAGTGTTAGCAAAACAAAACAACCAGCTCGTTGTGGCTGATAATTAACCGCACCAATATGAATGTCAGCAGCAGCAGCAGCAGCAGATGTAACGTCGACGAGAACACGAAAGTAACAAAAACAACAACTGCAACAACAACAACTCAAAATGCGACGCCAACAACAATCAAGTAAACAACAAACACAATAAAAACAGCAACAACAGCTGCAGCAGCAACAGCGTCTTCGGCGGTCACAACCACGACCACAACAATGATGACAACGACAACGACGACGACGACAACAACAACACCGACACGACCACCAACACCAACGTCAACATCAACTGCACACCTCAACAAGATGGATCAGACGGCGCGCTGAATGAGGACCGAGGACTCATGAACGAGAATCGTCGGTGTATTAGCGACGATCGATTATCAAACCTAACGGTACCATCACCACCAATAGCAACTGCAGCAGCAGCGGCCTTACTACCGGAGGGAGAGAGAGAGAGAGGGTGGGGGGGGGGGAGGGGGCGAGGCACAAGGGAGACGGGGTGAGAAGGAGGGAGAGATACACACACACACTGAGAGTTCTCCAGGAGCAGCAAGGAAACGGTTGTGTACAGACCGACCACGATAGCGGTAGTGGTGAGTGGTGCAGGCAGCCGGCCAACCGTTAGACCCGTTCTGCTGCTGTTCTAGCCACAGATAGCTGTACTAGAAGTAGTAATAGTAGTTAGTGCTGTAGTGGTTGTTATTGGGGAATAGCCGTGGTAGCGGCAGCAGCAGCAGCAGTTGTCGCGGTGCTGGTGCAACGACGTCTACTACCGCGATACAACGACGGCGACGACGACGACTACTGGTGGTGAGAACCCTCGAAGTGCAGCACACGAAGACGTCGGGCCCGGCTAGCAGCGGCCGTGGCGGCGAGGAGCTCGCTGACGCCGCGTCGCCGCCGTCGCCGGCATCCGAGCCCCGACCACGGTGGTGCCGCGGCGTCGTCGTCGTCGTCCGCGTGACCCGAGGGAAAGGACCAACCGTGGCAAGAACTTCTTGACTCGGAAGACCAAGCGTCGTCTAACGAGATGGAGCAGAGCCGCGGGAAGAACAGGGCGACGATAACCATGGTTCTGCTGCTGCTGCTGCTGCTGCTGCTGATGATGATAATAATGATGATGATGATGATGATGGTGATGTTGATGGTAGTAATGAAGACGAAGACGACGACGACGACGACGACAATGATGATGATGATGATGACGACGGATAGGGAGAAAAGGCCAGCGAAGGTGTGGAAACTACTTTCGTTACTGCTTCGTATGCTGCTACGTGCTGCTGTTGTTGTTACTGTTGCTGTTGTTGTTGTTGTTACTGTTGTTGTTGTTTTTGCTGCTGCTGCTGCTGTTGTTGTTGTGTTTGTTGTTACAGCTACTATTACTGTTGCTATTACTGCTGCTGTTGCTGGTGCATTTGTTCGCTGCAGGGTGCAAACGCCACGACTCAACGTGCTGGCCGCAGACTGAATATCTAGCCGCGCCAGACACCAGACGATGGAACATGATTTCGTGGCTCTTTCAATAGCCACCTACTCGTCTACTTCCTAGCGGCATCTCTCTCTAGCACTCTCTCTCCCCTACTCGGTCTGCTGCACCTCATGAAGGATCTTATTTGCCCTCAGCAGATTCAGCAAAAGGCGCAGAACGCCCTGAAATAGGTGAACTTTATCCTATGCTGGATGGAAACAATACACGCACACAGATCACTGTCTCTTTCTTCCTCAACGATTTTAACTTCATATGTATCTATATATCATATATACACCAGGGTATCTCGCATTCCGGGTCAGCTTTCAGTTTTGCTGACCTTAACTCACCGGAACTACGTAATGTTATGCTAAGGCGATAAGCAAAGGCTGGCATTTTTTGTCTGTGTGTTTGCTTGTTTGCCTAGAAAAACAACGAGAAACGCGTGCAGTTACAGTAACAACCCGTTCCGTAAATGCATGTACCGGTCTGGCTATAAAACTTTAATATTTGGTTAACGACGTAGTGTGCACATAGCAGCCAGTTTAATCCCGATACAACAACCTGTTTGAAGAAGTCCAACACAGTCTGACACCTACGCAACACAAGACCACCTTACACACTCCTAAGTCATCAGAACGGAGCTGATAGTGACACACCTATAGTCTATGCACTACGAACTGGTAGGTACGAGCATATATATATTCACACACCCTTTAGCAGGGAGGGCTTTATTGAGATCACAGAAGAAGGTTATCGCAAGTCGGCCTTCAGGCGGCGGGTTGTACATGGTTAAGCTTACGGACTAAGCGCCATGCAAACATTTTGTTAACAATCGCTCTCCTAGCAATCATTTTTGGCCTGGAGATTGATTCTCGAGCGAGTGTTTGTAGTATTCATGTTAAAAAATCTCCCCGCTTGTTCGGGCCGTTTACATATGCGAGTAAACGCGCGTATGTCAATTCTATCTAACATTTCAACAATATTGTCGCATTTAACATTGTTTTCGCTAATGTTACAACGATATGCAACACGTTTAACAAACTTTTTATGAATACCGGCCAGTATCTTTTCATCACGAGAATAACCTAGATTCCACACAGGTGAGGCATATACCAAAATCGGGAGAACATATTGTTTATATAGCCTTCCATACAGAGAGGGTTGTTTGATCACAAAAGAACGCAGAATCCAGTTCATTCTCCTCGTAGCCGACGTTGCTACTTCTAGAATGTGAGGAGCATAGTTTAAATTGGATGCCGTTAACACACCTAGGTCTTTTATAGATCTTTTTGCAGTTAACTCCTTAGTGCCCAATGTATATATATGAGCAGGATTGTTGTGCCAAAGTGAAGGACAGCACACTTATCCACCGACAGTTTAAGATCAAGTCCTTTGCACCATTCTGTAAATTTGTCCAGTGTTCCTTGGAAAGAAACAATATGATTTACATTATCTACAGGTGTATACATTTTTACATCGTCAGCATATTTCTTTACCTGCACATGTTGAGGTATTATGTGTTTCATAGAGTCAGTATACAATATGTACATTAATGGCCCAAGTATGGTACCCTGGGGACAACCAGATGTGACTTCTGCCGTTGATGATAGGCAATTATTAACCCTAACTCTAAAAAGTCTATCTGACAGAAAAGCCCTAATCCAATTAACTATACGACTACCAACTCCGTATTGCGGCAGAAGTTTAAGCAGCTTTGAGTGAATGGTGCTTTCGAAGGCAGATTTAAAATCGAAGTACACACAGTCAAATGCTCTTCCATCATTTAAAAGCAGACATCAGTCATTTTGGGTCTCGAGCAGTTGCAAGAGCGTCGAGTGAGCGGGACGATACGCAAATTGTTCCCTCGAAATAAGGCCTTGTGCATTTGCGTTTCGATAGATCTCTTCGGCGATGGCCTTCTCAAATAGTTGGCATGGGACGGAGGTGAGTGATACTGGCCTTTTATTATTCGGATCACTTTTTTGTCCGCGTTTGTGTACCGGACATACAATAGCACACAGAAAGAGACTAGGTACAGTTTCTTCCTCCAGGGATCGGCGGAAAATCACAGAAAGTGGAACGCATACGTCTTAGCCACACTTTTTATAGACAAAAGCTGGAATACCGTCAGGGGTTGCGCTCCGCTTGTTGGCAAGCTTGCGGAGATGCTTTAGGATGTTTTCAGGAGATGCATCGACGTCGTTCACAACGCTCATATTTTCGGGCGTTGGCGTTGATATAGGTGGAGCGACGTGTGCGTTCCGCGTCTGCAGTTCTTCATATGTGGGATAGGTAGCTGCAAAGACATTTCTAAGAATTTCTGCTTTCTCCTGGTCGTCAGTGGCGATTGTACCGTCGGGTCTTCTAATCGAGGCAAGACTGTCCTTGATCCTCATACGCTTCTGCACGTATTTGTGCACAGCATTGGGAGCAGTCGACTGCGCGACGCTGCTCTCTTCCATAATTCGTTTTCTATGCAGCATTCTCTTCAGTTTCTTCTGTAGCGCTGGACCGTTTTTCTGCGTGGCTTCATTCAGTTGGCGGCTGACCCGTTGAATGCCAGAGTTTAGCTTTCTATCGGTATCTGAGGCCCTCTGAGGCACAAATACTTCAAGCAGGAAGAACATGTAACTCATAAACTTATTGTACATGTCGTCCACGTTAGGGCAGGCTAAGAAAAACATAGTCCAGTTTGTCGCAGTTAGATTAGTAATCATCGCTTCGTAGTCACCTTTGTCGTAGTCCCACCAGAGATCACAGGCACCAGGGTTGATAGAACCGCACGATATGGTGAATGTAATCATTTGGTGATCGCTGGCTATTGGCGGTACTGATACAGAAATGTTATCAACTGAGTCATCATTTGCCAGGACGACGTCCAGTAAGTTCTGTCCACGAGTGGGAGCAGCGACAAGTTGCTTCAGGCCAGATTCACAACAAAACTGAAGAAATCTTTCCTGGATTGAGAGTGCACTGTTAGTCGATTCTTCGGTTTGTCGTGATGATGTTACAGTACACCAACCAGACCAGTTTATCTTAGGTTGATTTAGATCGCCGGAGAGAACAACGCTTATGTCGCCAGCTACGATGTTCTGTAGATCAGCAATCAGATTCTCTAATCTTGTCGTCCGCTCAAGATGCGAGCCGGTCGGACTGAGATATGTACAGACAAGTCGTACTCTTTTTTCTACCAGTAATAAATCTGCCGCAATTAATTCAGAGGAAGTGTTGCTTACGTTGACCTCAGCACAGGGAAGCTTAGAATTCACTAGCAGTGCAACGCCTCCACCTGTAGGTCCAACACGGTCCTTACGGAAGACTTCGTATCTTCCACAGGCAGCCAACTCAGCAGACGTTATCCTGTCGGTTAGCCAAGTCTCAGTAATGAACGCAACATCAGTCTTATCAGTTTCCATAAACGCATGTAGACAGTCGATAGCTCCAGGTTTGGCTAGTGATCGGGCGTTTATAGATATACATTTGAGTTCATTATTTACTTCACAATTTGGTGCCGTATTTGAGTTCCATTGCATCTCCGTTACCAGGGTTGATGACCGCCGATGTGCCTCGTTCAGTCATTGGTGTGGGTGCATCTCCATCGCATCAGACTCTCTTAGACGTCCATTGAAGATTTTGACTACGGCACCTTCATTCCACACCTCTTGATCGAACATCTTATTTACGTCTGTGTCTGGAACTTCAACATAGAAGGAGCTGTAGTAGGCAAAACGAGTTTTTATCTTCTTCACCACAATCGGGTACACCCCTGATTTCGACAGGTGGCCATGGAGCACGCTTGCTTTAAGTCCTGGTTCTTGACGTGACACAAAAATGCGTTCCGTGCGAAGTCGTACAGAAACACTAGGCAAAGTGTTCGGTCCTTGCTCTTTTCGATTTTGGACTACAAGAACGCGTCTGCGGTTTCGGTTTTCCTTGCTACCGGCAGTCACGTGTGAACGATTTGAGATAGTGTGAAGATTGTTTTGAAACTGTAGACGCCCTCTAGACTGCGATCTACTTTGGGATCGGCTGTATGTATAACTCTCAGATGTGCCAATCTTCCTACCTCTCTGGTGACTTTGTCGGTTTTTTTGGCTGTCGGAGCGGGCGCTTACAGGCCTAGTAGTACTCATACTCTGAGATATAGTTTGATTACTCAATAGCTTGTCCATTTTCTTCTCTAACAGCTGATTTCTTTCCAGTATGATATCATTTTTCGAAACCAGAGTTCGGACGGTAACGTTCAATTTTTGTACCTGATCAACTAGAGACCTAATGATCGTCATAAAGTCGGTCTCATCATCAGCAATAATCATCCCACCTTCATCCTCAATAGCGGGTGGATCGCAAATATTACATTTTAAATTTTTCAGGACGTCTTCCTGCCTGGCTTCGGCATAGGAGAGTCTTGTACACTTGGCAAGATGGACCCATAGGTTACATTTAGTGCACTGAATAGATGATGCTCGACCGATGGCTCGTGAACAGTTCGGGCACTTCGGCGTAACATTACGTGGTTTCTTCGTGTTTCCATTGTTATCATCATTTTCCATCATCGTTCGTTTTGTTCCAGCTGTTTTGTTGTCAGACATACGAGTCAGCTGTTCGTTGCTATTGTTGTTATTGGTGTTGTTGGTGCGCGCTGAATTGCTTGTTCGAAGGGAGCAACGGTATCACACAGTCTCACAATGTGTCACAATGTACCACAGCTTGTTGTTCCATTCTTACCACCCAGTTATATTTAGTTGAAGTTCGCAAAAGTTTGAAAAAGTGAATTTTTGATGTAACAAAATTGTTATCCCTAGGACCGCTGTATGACTGGGTGCTTGAGTTCAGTGCGGACACTTCACCAGCGAATAGTTGCAATCTTACGCAGATTGTGGAGTAGATGAAGTCAGAGATGAGATCCACGTTTCTTTGTGAGCACAGATTGAGGGATACACAGAGTGTAACTTGAGAACAAGGTAAGCTCTTCAATATTTCAGTTTTGTAGAGAAGTTTGATGTATAGGGGTCTCAGACCACAGGAGGTACACAGGGATTGAAGAGTTTACACAGCTAAACTGTCACTTTTTTTCCAGGAGCTCACTCATTGACCATCTATTTCGGTGTCGAAGCAGACGATTATGATGATATATATTTTTCTTTCAATGTACAAGCATTTGTATGCATGTACATTGAAAGAAAAAAAAAATATATATATATATATATATATATATTGGTTTTCTGTTTCTGTACATCGAGCAAAGCAGGGAGTGTCTCGTTGTTGCGAACGAAGAAAGCCCCTGATTACCATTTTCAATCATTATATATGTATATATTAGTGAAATGGAATCTATTATCGACTTTCATGTATCCAATAGCTTTAAAATGCGTGTCGTGCCATCGCGAACATGTATAAGAGGTAATCATTCGTATGGTTAACATTGAAGGAAGAGCTTTATCTCTTCTTTCGTCTTTGACACTCACTCACTCAGCCAGGTTTCAATAAAGCAGCTATTGATGGCAGCAGATGGCAAAGCTCGTGTTGTCAGAGCTGTGTCGGGACTAAGCTCGAGTTGTCCATTTTTGCTGTGCCCCACGTGCAACTGACACGTCGTCACGGTTTCAATATGGCGGCGGCAGCAGCAGCAACATCATCTGCAACAAAGGTCGCCTCGCCATGCTGAAAACTTGGAAATTGCTGTTGTATCAAATGGCGACACGTATCGTTTTGGCATCTGAGGCACGAAAAACGGATTACTCGCGCTTAGTCCGACGCCCAAGAGTCGGCCACTGGCTGCCACGAGAGCTTCGACTGAAGACCTGAATGATCTGGCTCACTGCCTGGCTGCTTGCTTGATTTGCTTCGTTCTTGAGCTTACCTTGGCTGTCGGAGCGCTGCTGAGGTCGCCACCATCAGCAGTAGTAAAATAGCTTTTGCTCTTTAGCGTGACGTCTTGGTCATGGATGCTGTTGTCGCCATCATGGCCGTGGTCGGTTTCGTGGTCACGGTCACGGCGAGATCGTTGTTCGCTTCGAGCGTCACCTCGTGAGGTGCTGTTCTTGCTGTCGGCACCGAGAGGTCGGACGGAGCTCGGCGGCTCAATCCGCACGATGCTGACGCCGCCACGACTTTCAATCAATGGTGCCATGAATGGATGTTTGCCGGTGCACGCATAATCAGTTAGCCACGTTTATCGGTCGTAGGCAACAACAACTCAGTGGATCATTGGCCACCTAGATTCAACTTATTTGCTGCTCAGACACGAGTCACGATAAGGTATCCCTGAAGGTACGCACGGCTTCGTTCTGATTCGTGGAGGGTCATGTTGTTGCTTGGGTCAACTTGGACGTGCTTTCCGCAACTGTCACTTGAGGCACGCACCGACGCAGACACTCACATAGAAACACACGAATACACATTTCAAAGCACTACGTCGCGCAAAGCCTCGTACGGCCGGCGTCAAATAGATCCGAATATATCCGAGGTATTGCAGCCAACAAAATTGACACTATCTACACATACCACCTAAGTTTTAAACGCATCATCATGATCATCATCACTCACTCATGACTGACTCATCACGGCATCATTCACTCATCATTCACGATTAACTCGTTTGGAGAACTATCTAACAGGTTACATGGCAGGTTCTAGCTAGTGGTTTGAGGTGTGTTCACGCGGGATACACACATCAACATAAAGTAGATTAACAGACATTACTTCTATATTCACGGCTCCTACTACTTCTACTACTACTACTACCATGGTATGGCTATAACTGGTAGTACCAACCTAACCTATAACTGGCAGAGTGGACTAAGGGTAAAGTTTTGCTGCTCTTCTATTCTTGCTCACGCATCCCTTCCCTTATGCGACAAACTGACGGAACAGCATACATGCATTTCTGTTACACGCATTGGCATTATACGTGGGTATACGTGGTTAGACAGCAGACACGTTTTTGTACACACCAGGAGCAGGAGGTTGCTTGACAAGCCGGGCACGGACGACACCAATTTCATTCACAACGCTGTAACGCGGTTACGTTGCGCCAGTCACACACCGTTTTGGGCAGCTCGCCCAAGGCCATTATTGTTTGCTAGGGGCAAATAGGACGTTGTTACTGCATTCAGACGTTCTGCAGTGGCAATATTTCCGAGTCCAATCCGAGTTGTCGTCGCCTCTGTTAATCTCTCTGCTCTCGGTACGACTGTCGGCGGCCGTCGGCGACAACGACCTGGCTTGTGCCATGCCCGCCCTAGGGCGCCACAATTCCACAACACGGCTAACACGGCTCGCTTGGCTTAACCGAACGGCGACCAGCCCCGTCGATTCCACCGAAAGTCCCGTCGATCACCAATCTGATGATCGTGTGCTTCGCAGTCATCCTGCTAGCGGAAGTTGGGAGGGAGCTGCATAATCTGTGCGCACCCAGTACCTGCGCAGCAGAACCTGCGGCCTAGCTGTAGTGATAGAGCAGTTGTAATATTCGCCATCATTCCCATATGTGCCCCGATCCGAGGCACTGCCACCAGGCACCAATATGTTGCCTGCAGCTCGTGTTTATATACCCGTTTTTTACGGCTGGATCAGGGCAACTCACTGGCCTGGCGGCACACTGGCGGCAAAGTGGCCAAGGTTAGTGCGAATAGTGTCGATGCATTGCCATATAGAGCAGATAGGTGCTGTTGCAGCGTATGCATCAGTTGTCAGCATTGTCCAGTCAGCTAAGCCAGTGTATGATAATGCGCCGCCGATTAAAAAAGACAATTGGTTTGCACCCTTTCGCATGTAATGACTGGATAGATGCGTGAGTAGAGATTAACGACACGGGCACACTAATGGATGAATGAGAAATCCGCTAGCTAATCGTCTCAGACGACACATGTACGCATGCGGCCGCACGCTACAGCGTATGTATCTGAAGTAAAAGTTACTATGTTGGACAAATAATAATAATAATAATAATAATAATAATAATAACCGTGATGGGTAGCAGAACGCGCAGATTCTGAGAAACGAAAAAATTATCTCGAGCTAGCAAGAAGCTACCACTTTGTACCCATTGCGTTAAAGACACTCGGCCTCATCAGCACAGTTACAGCGAAATTCCTGCAAGATGTTTGTAAAGGGAACGTGGCTTCTATCATAGGCGTCATGCATTAATAGATAGCAAACAGAGTAGGATGAACCTGGTTTGAAATAATAATAATAATAATAATAATAATAATAATAATAATAATAATAATAAGATCCACACGAAATGGTGAAGCAAAACGAAACCATTCGCGTAACGGTCCGTAGGCTCCCAGCGGCACGCCGCTGCCATTTAAATTCGATTTCTAACGGCCGCTCAGCTAAATTTGGATGTTGGAACAGCTAATCTACAAAGTGGCGCCAACAGTGATTTTAACAACTCATCGCGCGACAGCCACAGCAACCACTTTGTCATCACTAGAGAAGCAGCAGCAATACCACATAATAATGTTAATTAATAAGATAGTGTTAACATATAATGTTATTGTTCGTAATAATGTAATTATAATGTCATGGAATATTAATGCGATAACCATGTCTATAATAGTAATGTTAACTAATTAATAATAATAATAATAATAATAATAATAATAATAATAATAATAATAATAATAATAATAATAATAATAATAATAATAATAATAATAATAATCAGAAAACTACGAGTTAACCATGAGCTCCCTACCTTCAGCCCATACAAACCCCGATCAACCCCAACTACGATCACAACAGTCATATACCTGCGAAATATGCAGGAAGTGCCTAAGGTCACTCCGGGGCTTGCGTATGCATACGACACGTCTCCATCCGGCAGATACCCGGCCTCCACTCAGTCAACCCTTGAGAAACACGTCGTCGCCTGCGTCGCTTTCGGCACAAGACGACCCGAACAGGCAATCGGATACGACCCTCGACTCAATTACGCTAATTCGTTCCCTGGCCCGGGTGCATCGAAACATTAAACTAGTCAAAGTGATACCCAGAGGAGTTAGAGAAATATGCTGCGCAGCATACGCTGAACCACTTTCCAACTTCAACACAAGGAAGGACAACGCGTCTTGGGAGAAGCTTCTAATAATGCCAATACTCTTGCTACGCATCCCAGCACTGAGAAACAATGATCGGTCATTATGCCAAATAATCAGGAAGAACGTTACTGAATCGCGGTGGAAAACACTTGCAAGTCTTTTAGACGAGTGTAACCGTAACATTATACAGTACGACACATCACTTGATACAGATCACGACAGGGGGAAGATGGCAGAGCGCAAATTAGCTGAAGGTGATGTACGTTCCGCCGCACGGATCCTTCTTTCGACCGACTCTTTTGCACCATTTAACAATCACACGGAGCAGGAGTTAAGAAAGAAGCACCCCCCTCCATTGGCAGACGCAAGCGAACGCCTAGGATCCCTCCAGGCACCAGTAACAACAAGAGGACACACCGTACATCATAAATTGGTTGTTGACGCCGTCCGATCTTTCGCCGTAGCATCTGGACCTGGATTAGATGGGCTGCGTCCCCGACATCTCCAAGACATGCTTGACAACTCAGTACCCTCATCCGGAAGACTTCTGGAAGAAGTTTGCTCTCTGGTGGCCTCGGCACTAAACGGCAGCCTCCCTTCTTCTTGCCTGACGACCTTTTACGGGGCAAATCTTACGGCCCTAAAAAAGAAGGACGGTTCAATCAGACCTATAGCATGTGGCCTTACAATCCGAAGGCTTGTAGCAAAGGTGGCCATCGCGATCAGTAAGGGATCCATAACAAAAGCTTTAGGACCAAGGCAAGTAGGGGTTTCTATAAAAGGAGGCGCGGAGGCAGCCGTTCACGCTGTACGAGCATACATCGAAACAGACGGTCCTGTGCGGGTTTTAGTGAAGCTAGATTTTAGCAATGCTTTTAACACAATACGACGCGACGTAATATTAGAAGAAGTAAGACTACACGTACCGGAACTCTTTCCACTTGTATGGCAATGCTACAGGGACCCGTCACTTCTATCCCGGTGTGACAAAGAGCCACTTAAATCAACAAATGGAGTGCAACAAGGGGACCCACTCCCTTGTTCAGTCTGGGTATCTCCAGTCTAGTGGCACGAATGAGAAGCCCATTGAACATCTGGTACCTGGATGATGGTACATTAGGAAGACCGGCAGAAGTGGTGGCCGCTGACATACTTAAGGTAATAGAGTTTGCAAATGAAGGAGGAACAATCCTCAATCTTTCCAAGTGCAAAGTTATAACGGTTGGGGGGGGACACCCAGGAACGAGACGAAGCACGCAAAACCATTGCTGCCGTTCTACCAGGCTGTAAGCAAGTTAACCCGGCCGAGTTAGAAGTTCTTGGGGCTCCACTTAGTCCACAAAGTATCTCCAAAACCTTAACAGAAAAACGCCGGGCGTTGCTGCAGACACGGCCTCGTTTGTTGGCCATGCACTCATAAGCTGCACTATGTCTTTGGAGATATAGTTTAGGTTCCCCGAAATTCAACTACACATTGCGCACCTCACCGACAAGCCAATGTCCCGACGCCCTGCAAGCGTATGACGACTCTACGAGAGACATGCTGAGTGAAGTCCTTAACATCGATTTCACGGACGATACGTGGCGAAGAGCAAGCCTCCCCATAAGAGAAGGTGGACTGGGTGTTCGATCAGCAGTAGAATTGGCACCCATATGTTACGCAGCGTCTGTGCTAGAATTCAGCCCGCTAGCAGAGGCGCTAGTCGACCCGAGTGCTCACCACCGGCTGCACATAGCTAAGCAGGAGGCAGAGTCGCTTGTCAAGCTGAAGTTGGATCCAGGTCCTTGGGAGAAACGTGTAACGCAGAGAGTGCTTGATAACTACAGATGTAAAGTTATAGCCCGTGAGATCACCGAAAGCCTTGAGTCTTCTACGGAGAAGGCAGTCTTCTTGGCCGCACGAGACACCTTCAGCGGTGGATTCCTTAAGGCTCTCCCGTCGCCACAGCTCGGCACCATGCTGGACAACGTCTCATTCCGCATAGTGTCGGCTCTCAGAATCGGCGGGTCGATATGCGAACCACACATTTGAAAGGCCTGTGGAAAACCAATAGAGAAGAATGGCCTCCACCCGTTGAGCTGCATTAAGAGCCAAGGTCGGGCTCCCAGGCACACAGAAATAAATGCAGTGATTCAAAGAGCTCTCCGGAGGGCGGGAATACCTAGCATGCTGGAACCCAGACTAGGACTTCATGACGATAAAAGGCCCGACGGTGTCACTATTCCGCCGTGGAAAAAAGGCAAATGCCTGGTTTGGGATGCGACAGTCTCCTGCACAATCGCACCGTCTTATGTGTGCCACAGCGCTACCGAGGCGGGATGGGTGGCCGAACACGCAGAGAAAGAAAAGTGGCGTAAATACACAGAGTTAGAGTCTAGATACAATTTCGTGCCGATTGCAATGGAGACAATGGGCCCAGTCAGCAGAAGAACAAGGACATTTATTAAAGACTTAAGTGATCGAATACAAGCAAACACCGGAGATGCACGCGAAGGCGACTTTCTGAGGCAGCTGCTTTCATTGGCAGTTTGCAGAGGAAACGCCGCGTCGATATTAGGTGCGATGGGCTGACGACAGCAAGAAAGAAACTATAAAATAATGAGAATACACATTCACACCTCACAATTGTATTGTCCTAACACATATTAATGAAAATAAATAATAATAATAATAATAATAATAATAATAATAATAATAATAATAATAATAATAATAATAATAATAATAATAATAATAATAATAATAATAATAATAATAATAACAATAATAATAATAATAAATTGTTCGTTATGTGACACATTGTGATAACAGACAACATGGACAAATAAATTTGCCGGCGGGCTATGTCGGTCCATAATATTAAGAGACCGCAAAACATGATTTTACGTCGTAAGAGGTTTCATAAACTTGTAATCCTTATAACTAATAATAAAACCCGCACAGAGTTTGCACAAACAGTCTAAATAAATTGTATTTAGTTTGCCTTTTACAAATATTCATATCCGTGTGATAGATGTTTAGCAGCTCTATCATCTATAATAACCTATCTTACCAGCAGTGCTTTGTAAAAACTTGAATATTCTTGATGAAATCTGGCAAAATGCTAGTGTGACATTTATATTCGTTATTGCGAGCGTTTACATAAAATACATACGTATATATAATACATTAAATAATGCATACGTTAAAAATCGCTTTGAACTCCACAAACACGGCAACGAGATAGATTGCGCTCTTCTTCGTAATCCCTCGGATAAATAGTAGAGCCAATTATTAAGCTGTACTCTTCCAAAGTTATTGTTGTATCCAAAACCTACTGCATCTATAGTTGCCTATTAAACACATCCTTTTGTTTGCTAGGCCAAAAACCCGAAGGACTTAGATGTCTAACAGATACGACATGACTGTGAATTTTTTTTTTTTTTTAACGCTCTGACAACTACATTTTAGACGCTCGTAATGGGCTAAGTTGCCTGTGGCACGATAGCGTCTAAATGCATCTATCGTCATCACGTTCTCGTACTGGAATTATATAGGCTTTCTCCAGCAGAGGTATGTAGCAGCAAGGCAATGAAAACCACGTCCAACAAATTCTACCAGCACGGCCAGGGCTCGAACTAGCGATGTTTTGCTAACCGTGGTTGCCATGGCAACGCCCCGTTTCGAACGGTGCGTTAGCCGCCTAAGCCACCGCCGCTACAAAATACTCTACCTGAAACTCTCTATCTGCCGATTCTACCGAGCACTGCTTTTCTCTATCTGCCGATTCTACCGAGCACTGCTTTTCTCTATCCGCCCCAGCCCTGAGGCCTCGCGAATTTAAAGCTAAAATTTGACTCGTACAGCTGGCGCATAGAACCTCATCGGTGGTGGCCTAACAAAACATTCGTGAAATCCCTTCTCGGAAGGGAGAAACACAAATGTCTTGTTGCATACAAATGTGCAACGGTGGGAATCGAACCCGCGCACCTCTGTATCTCATCTGGCCGGGAGGCGCACGCGATTGCACCACGCCACCAGGCTCGAGGTGTAGGATACTTATACCTAATGGAATGTATAGAGCCTCAATCTCGTATGCCCACAACGGAGTCTTTGATACCAGAAACTCAACAATGGAATACAAGATCTCAGGTGAGTCGAGCAGGTATAATAGCAGTACCCAAGCAAGCCCGCTTGCCTATGCCGCTAAAAAGCAGTCAGGTTACATTGTAAAAAAAAATGGTGGGAGTAAAAACAGAAAAAAATCACTGCCGTGTCAAACCGGGGAGCAATACCCAGATGCATTTAGAAAGCGGAGGTGAATACATGTAAGTAGTTACAAACTCGAATAAACTCGGGTGAGTTATCTCAACATATCCGGCTCTCACTGCATTAAAGGGTATGCGTCACAGCAATTCCAAGAAGGAAAATGATCTAGAAACGTATTGAGCACCATAGTGACGATATCACTGTCAGATCCAAGAAACTGATTGGAGGAACCTTGAGTGAATTTAATAAGGTAAGACACGCACGCCGTCGCCGTCGCCACGATGCAAAAAAAATCTGTCAAATCAAACAATTATTTTTGTTTTTTAATTCATGACTTCTAAATGTAAAATTCTAGCTCAAATATTTAACGATAAAGCTCCCTCTTAGCAGTATGGTACAGCTTCTAAGCTCGATAAACGACGATGTTCACCATAATTTCTTATGCTTAAAGTCTTTGTGACTGGGTGTATATCCACAAGTTAGTTTCGGCTTGTTTTTGTTGTGCTAAAACGTCATCTGTATGGGCTCCGCAGCGTCAACTATGTTTGAGAAAATTAAGAACAAACGTGCATTAGCCGTCGACGAACTGGTCGATCTAGAGGAGGAATGTCGACTGCATTCCAACGTGATATCAGCCTGGTATCAAGAATTTCTTGAATACTTTCCCAACGGTGTAGCATCAAAGATCGAATTTATCACGGTGGCCTCGAAGGTAGAACTAACTCGGCGAATTATCGTTACAGCCACGTGTGGCGTTTTATTTACTATAGCTATGCCTTCTTTTCGACTAAGATAAGGGTAGAGAGGTTTCCTCTGGCAACGACAGGGGTTAGGTAACGGACTTGTAAAGTCTTACATCCCTCAAGCAGCGCATCATCATGAGTCTTGCAAAAACACAAACAAACCTCAGAGTTACTCTGAAGTGATCACTACTAGCTGTTTCTGTCACTATTTGTCTACTAACAGGTTCAAACAAATTACGATTGCTGGGTGATCTACAAAATCGGCGTGACGATTATCCAGTTGGGAACTGCTTTACGTCAACAAATAACTAGTTTGATAATTAGATTAAATTAGAACAACACGGACATACTTTTAATTGAGTTGTTTAATATCACCCAGAACGCTCTGAATAGTTAAATTATAGAAAACAAACCAACACATTCCTGATTTGGTACGTGAATTTTATTATTTAAAATTGAATGAATATATATATATATATATAGGGCGAGCACTGGCCCGAGTGTGCACACGTATTGTAAATGATTAAATCATCACAAGATATATATATATATATATATATTTTTTTTTTTTTTTTACATATGTACAACAAAAATAAAAATAATGATTATATGCAGCACAGGCATAAAGAAAATCGAAGAAGAACACCGACGGCGTAATTAACTTCGTTTGTTGATATCCTATATAAAACTCAGTGTTGAGCGCTGTATAACACGAACAGCACTGGCTGATTGACACTGCACAGTTACAACTATAGTATGTCCACACAAACACACACGTCGCATATTCAAACGAACGTGCCTGAACTGAGTTTCGTTGATTGCTATTGGCGCTGCTGACCACCGACGATGATCATGATGGCGGTGGTGACCATTGGTCGGATCTGACGGATTTGTTGTCGACTTGACGGCGGAAAACTCCACCGCCAGCTTCTCCGGAGGCATCACAACTCACAGCCGAGTCTGTTAGTGGATCACTTGTTTGCCTATATAACGGACTGTGGGACGTTGCTACCTAAGAGTCAGCGTGGTCAGTTGCCGGCTCGGCCCGACTCGGCCAGCATTTGGCTGCCGCGGAGCCGCAGGGTAGACGATGATCAGGAAGCGACGTCGACATTCGATGACGAGGACAGTCCTGAACGAAGCCGAGAGATTAACGGAACGACGTGGGAACGACCACCCCGAGAAGCCTCGGGCCGAGTCAAAGCGGACGTCCTGAGGTTTGGCGCGCTTGTTCGTTTCCTCGCACCTCCACTCGTCGGCACCGTGGACGAAAAGATCAACTGGGCCTTTCAACTACTTGCCAACAATGACGAGTACGTACGACGAACTGTGCTTGCTGTGATACTTTGCCTACTCACCTCGCACATTCCTTGCATGATTATGTTTATTACGAGATTTATAATCTGATATATATATATATATATATATATATATATATATATTGAATCAACAACGTTTTTTTGAGAAATCAAAAGGTAGAAAAATATTAAATCAAGTTAATAGACGAATGTGCTGGGCAACCTATTAATACTCGTACATAGGTTCGGTTTGCATATATATAAAGGAAACATTAAGACAACACTTCCAAATCTACTCCAATCAGGCTCCACAATAATATTGCGAATTTAAGCTGGACATCAATGTGTCAAAATCAAAAATGATGTGATTTGGCAGAGGAGGAACTTATGCACAAACTGGCTAAAATATAAAGAGAAACGCGAACGCACCAGAATTGGTCAACAACTTCAGATGGGAGCAACACTGACGCCCAAGCTGTGTTTTACTAGGCACATTGGAGAAAAAAGAGTGAAGGCGGTTTCTTTACCTATGATATTGAGTTGATTTTAAGACTGTAAAACTAGTATACTTGAGATCAATTCCCTTTCGCAGTCACATATTGCCTTAGACCTGTCATCCCCCAAGCTAACATTAGACATTAGCTAACATTAGAAAGGCAAAACTGGAAATTTGTGACTTAAAATTTTGTAGACGGGCCACTTTCCTAGCAGCAAATGGAAAGAAGGTCTGCAACAAAACAAATCAATGATCTGCAAAATAACCTTGCATGGATGCCACCACTATCTCTGCCTGAAGTGATTTTTTTCCCAGTTGCCAAATGCGCGTCTAAATACTACTGTGGTGAAATCGAGATCAACAAATATCACGTAATGAAATGTATGAAATTGAACACTGGCTCGCTAACAGTTGCTATAATTGACGTGGTTGAATAGCAGAACTCGTAATTCTCGTTTGTATCTACCAAAAGTGGTCAATATATATATATATATATATATATATATATATACCAGTATGAATGTTTTTATTATTCTTGTTTTATTAGCACTTATTGTTGGGCAAGTATATGCGAATTCCACACAATCTTTTAAAACTGGAACATCTTGGTACTTATTGATAGTTCGGCTTTCAAATGTACGGCTGGACGTCTTGTCACATAGTATCTGTCGCACATATTCCTGCACCCCGTGCATTGACATTCCTCGTTCCGCTCGCGAAAACCATCGCGGCTACAGAGAACGTAGTGAACGCGTCTGTGAGCTACAAAACCGTCGTCAAATATTTATTCACACGTATATATATATATATATATATATTCATATATACACGTGTGAATAAATATTTTACGGCGGTTTTGTATATATATATATATATATGTATAGAGAGAGAGAGATAGCAGAGCAAGAGCAGAAACACGTCATGCCTTTGCAGGGTTATATACTGGGTCGAATTTGAAACGACAGTTCGACTGATACGAATGGCACGTGGAGCTTCACGGGCGACCGATTCGAAGGGAATTCGTAAGGCGTTCGATTACTTCTCGGATGGGAGGAGCTTTATTGACAAAGCTAGCTTCAGGTTAGTGTTGATACAACTTCCACTAACAAAGCCTTGCTGGTACTTCAGCATTGCCATGTTGAGTCTCTAGAGACAAAATTTGGGGGAAACGCTTTTTGGTGTATTTGTTCTTGGCTCCTTGCAAGTTCAAGGTTTTTGCCAACTCTGTCTGTGCAGAGGCAGACGATAACGCCGTCATAAGCCGGTACACTTAAAAATATAGGAGTCTGAATGTCTGAATGCCTAGCACGGTACGCTGCACTTGTGGCATACAATGATAGCCAGAAACATCTACCCGTCCATCACAAGAGCACCTGTGGGTATCTTTATGCGCAAGTGTTTTGTGTTTTTTTTTGCACTGAACCTAGTGTGCTCGGCAGTGATACAAAACTTTTTTGTAACAATAATAACATTATCCTGAGATTTGTAATGGTGCCGACTTTAATGTTGCGCATCCCGGAACTAAAAGTCAACACGACACTGCCAAATCATTAAAATAATATATTCCTGATATGCAGTGGAAAAAACTAGAAAATCTTCTTGATGAACAACCATACAGCACCCCTAGAAACTAAGAAAAACAGTATACTTATCGTTCCAGAGCCACCGTAGCAGAGCGCAAATTAGCAGAGGAGGATGTAAGATCTGCCGCTCGTAGCCTTCTTTCAAACGACTCCTTTGATTCGCTCAATAGCCATACGAAGCAGGCACTGAGACATAAGCATCCTCTTCCTACGGATCCTGTCAGAGAGTGCTTAAACCATTTTTAAGAACCAATGCCAGTGCAAACATGCCTCGTACCAAAAAATCCTATTACTGACGCCGTCCGGTATTTTTTCTAGAATTTGGTTCAGGATTAGACGGCTTACGTCCTCGGCATCCCGATATGCTTGATAGCGCAGTACTATCATCCTGGAGGCTGATGGAAAAGCTCTATACTCAGGTCGGTTCAGCTTTGGCTGGAAATTTGCCACTCTTCAGCATTCCAATTTTCCACAAGGCGAATTTCACAATGCTAAAGAAAAAAAGACTGTTCGATCGGACCTATAGCATGTGGTCTTACAATCAGAAAGCTTGTCGCTAAGGTAGCTATTACCATTACCAGAACAACAATTGTGACAGCAACTTCACCAAGTCAGATAGGTGTTGCAGTGAACGCCGGTTCAGACGCGGCGGTCTACGCAATACGAGCATTTCTAGAAGCGCAGGATCCAGCACGGGCCCTAGTTATTATACTTTCGTAACGCCTTCAATACTATGCGACGCGATGTGGTACTTAATGAGGTAAGAGTGCCACAGCTTCTGCCGCTAGCTTCGCATAGTTATAATAAACTAACCCTGCTGTTCTGGGACGAAAAAGCGATACTACGATCAGCTAGTGGAGTACAACAAGGCGATCCGTTTCAACCTGCTTTATTTAGCCTTAGTTTATCCAACTTTGTAGCACGCGTGGAGAGCTCTCTCAGCGTTTGGTACCTAGATGACGCAACGATCTAGTTGTGTGTAATATTATCAACGTGCTAAACCCTGCAGAAGATGGAGGGTTTAGCACGTTGATAATATTCACTCTCAATGTTCGTAAATGATAAATCATAACATTGGAAGGTAGCGCCTAAGAACAGGATGAAATTTGCAGGGCGGTGTCGAATATCCTATCGGAATCTAGACGCGTTGACTTGGATGAGTTAGAGCTTCTGGGAGTCTCAAAAAGTTTACAATCGGTTTCAAAGACCCTTAAGAACAAGCGCAATGGACTGACGCAGATACAGTCTTGCTTAACGGCGATGCATTCGTAAGCAGCTCTGTGTCTCAGGAGATACAGCGTGAGCTCGGCAAAACTTAATTATACCCTGCGCACTTTGCCAGCTGTTAAATGTCAAAAAGATCTTCAAGCATACGACAGAACCGCCAGAAGCATTTTAGGTGAGGTATTAAACGTCGACCTGCATAATAACATTTGGAGAAGAGCAACTCTTCTAATTGCAGAAGGCGAACTTGGTATTAGATTATCAACGTAGTTGGTTCCCATGTGCTATGAAGCGTCTCTGTTGGAGTTTGGTCAGCTCGCAAAGACGCTGGTCGAACCAGACGTCCGCCATTGAATCACAAGGGCTAAAACGCTACAGAGTTCATAGCTAGGCAAAGGACTGGACTAGGCCTCTGGTAAGAACATCCCACACGACGCACATTGGACTCCTACAGATGTAGCGCTGCAGAGAGCTGTTAGACAACCTCCAATTTCCAATAGAAAAAACTGCTCTTCTAGCAGCACGAGATACTTCATGGAGGCTTTCTAAAGTGACCACCTTCCCCGTAGCTGGACAACACCTTATTCCGCATAGTAACAGCTCTTCGAATAGGTACCCAGATTTGCAACCCCTACCATTCTTGCAAAGCATGTGGTATCACAGCAACTAAGGATGAATTTCACTTTCTTAGCTGCGTTAAAAGCCATGGTAGAGCTTCTAGACACACTGAAATCAACAGATCTCACAGGCAATCGGCGCGATGTCTTCGCCGAGTTTTGACGGCACACCGATGCACGTTTACCACCGCCACCCTTCAGCGCCACAACCACTAACTACTTCATCAGACCTACGAACGCGGCCCACAGCAACCTTACACACCGACAACGCTATAATAATCCCGCGCCCGAATCAACCAATCTGCGAAAAGGACCAATGGATATTCGAGACTACCCAGTCCACTAATGAGCCAGTGTTCTAATGCAAAACAACACACAAAAGCCTATGAAGCTTCGACTAATTTAGAGGACGCATGGCATCTCTTGAGCGAATGACCAGACGCATCTCTGTGTGTTGTCGTTCATTTGCTTACAGGTCTCCTCGTGTTGTGGTTGCCGCTTGCCGAGTCTGTATATCCCAGTTTGCTTAGCGTAACATCATCGTTACAATACCGCTTGTCGCTCTCCCATCTCGTCTACTATGCTAACGCTAGTCTCTGTTCGAGCTGTAGACTGAAAGCCCCTGCTGGCAGACATGCCACTGTTCTGAGGCGCATAGCTGATATTATGAATCTTGTATCTTAGCCATGATCCTTTGTCGGTAAAGTTGGAACTTGCTGTGTGCAAAACTGATCTGGCGATTACCAAAATAAAATTAGTGAATCTTTTCTATGTGAGGTTTTGGAAATGCAGAATGCAACTACGCCGTTGGGCAGCTGTCTGCAACTGGTGTGAGAATCACAAACTCACTAAACCCATATATCTCTCTTAGGCTCGGAATTGGTGAATCTAAATACAAGGAAAGAAACACCGTATTCGAATTAAGCGCCGCTGATCGGCAATCTGAATTCACACTTAGCGAAATCACGGGCTCATCTAGTCGCCAGCACAATTGGATTATGTTCGTTTTGATTTCGGGTGATAAAACAGCGCGTTTTCATCTTTCACATAGTGCCCAATTACGCTGCCTTTGACCTCTACAAGGCAGTCAAGTCAAAGGTGTGTTTTCCACTGTCTGTCTAGCCTTTACGCACCCAACATGACTCCTACTACTAAATGGATCAAAAGGTCCGCCTCGACCCTAGTTCCTGGTTTGCTGATATGATCATCAACCCTTCTTTGATTAGTCATCACCTGAGAAAGTGCACTGGTGCTTTGGAAGCCAACGAGCTCATAGCTTTTTGAATAGCGTTGACCTTAAATGCTTATGTAAAACCTGGTTGGATGAATCGATATATGACGCGAAATTCACAGTCGGGCACGTTTTTAGATTGAATTGACCCACGAAAGGTGGCTGAAGGTAGTGAAATTGCTGCCCACCTTGACATAACGGATTGGTCTACCTCTTTCATACTTGTAAATCAATTATTAACATATACCCAACGTTTGTTATTGTTACTGTTACATAGTGGCCATGTAGACTCCATCATTTGACGCGTCGTGACCCAGGCAAATAATTCTGAACTGCATCGTACGCTTAAAATGTCATATTGCCGCTGATTCCTCTAAGCCCTTATGTGTGTTTGTATTAAAAAAAAACAACAATATGGCATAGAATGCTAACTGACCTTTAAATTGACCTCTAACATATCGGTGTTTTTTCTGCTATGCCAGTTCTCGACTGAGAGACACAAAGACGATTCCTGTGATTAAGTCCGGCGTTTAATTCGACACAAACACGAGAATGCTAAGCCTTAGCAAGTCAGTTCACGCATCTCCATGTCGTGATCCGATGATGTCGCGATAAACCAGTCAGCGGTTTTTTGTAGTCACAATGTAACAGATGTCCGCTCCAACTCTTCACCGCGCGACTAGTTACCTGAGGCAGAGATCTATAATATACTACGAAGCGGAAACCGAAGTTGAGTTGTACTCACCGCTTGTTTTCTACAAGATGTTTGCTTTGTTCCTGTCTGAGCCACTTAAGTTGATGTTTGAGAGATCCTATAATGATGGTATCGGTCCTGAAGAGGGGCAAAGAACAGATGTGGGAAACTACTGACCTGTATCACAGTTGTCTATTGCATGTCATTTTTCAGGCTGACTCTCAGCCAAGCTTTAACGTCCGCACAAACGCGTTTGCATTGCTTTATAAGATGGACCTCAGTAGATACAAATGTGCGACGGTGGAGATCGAATCCGTGCACCTCCTTGTGTCTCCTCCGGTCGCAAGACGCACGCGAATGTGCCACGCCATCGGGCTGGACTCTCTTGCATGTTGTATCTTAGAAAGGTTACTTGTGGCGCACAAACGGAGTTCTCTTGTACAAACACAGCTACTCAATTCCGTTCAACACGGCTTTAGTGCTCATCGGCCAACTTAGTTCTTGAGATGTCACAGGATCGGGTTATGGCCATATATAATCCACCAAATCCCGAGGTATACAGGGTGTATCAAAACAATATGTACGTGGCTCAAGTTTACGTTTGCAGGAGGACCAACGCATGAAGAAACTGGTCATACCGGCATGTTCGGCAGAAAATTCTGCATAATGAAAAACACTTCGCTAGATTACGTAGCAAAAGGCGAATAGCCTGATTAAGGACAGTCATAAAGAGTCGATATCTTGTTATGTCTAACGTCAACGCTTTCACGTGCACAACCGTAAAATTTTGCCATTACAACCACAATAGCAAATTGTTTGCCTATAGCTGTCATGCCAAAGTGATGGTGCTTCGTGGCGTCATTGCTGAGTAACTAAGCTTGTTCGACAGCCAGAGCTATGTTTGACGTTGAAGCTTTCACGTTCAGAACCTTAACGTTTTGCTAGGACGCTTCCGCCCCCTCCTTCCATAGGAAACAAATATTTTCTTGCCAAGTTCTGTCAAGCCTCTGCCCTTCGGGGAGTCCCGTGCCTTAGTCGCGGCGTTAAAATCACCAGTTATAATTAAAATAAGGCCGTCATTTTGGTTAAAATATAAGGACACGTCGTCTAGAAGCCTGTTTAAATCGTCAAATGGAACATTAAGGCCGTAGTAGCACGAGTAAAAACACCCAACGTTCGCTTCATTGATTCAGAAGCAAGCGTTGAGAGCCATGTTCTCATGTGCCAGATGAGGTATAGACTCAGTTAGTGATCCTCATTTTACACGCTTCGGGCTGAAATCATAGGTTTAAACATTACACGCGAAAGGACTTACTGATGCTTCCCTTAGTCCCTAGATGCCATAATACGTCGTGTCGTGCCGCAGCGTTCAAAGTGCTTCTAGGCTGCTTTTACTATTAAGCAAGCTTAAGTTCATAATCAAATCGTGTTCTTTGTGAATTTATGTCCTCAATCTGTATGCTTTTTACTTATTATCTTTCGCGTAAGCATATGCGTTGTAAAATGCAGTTCCGCCAATAAGCCATATTTTGAATATTGGAGAAAAATAAATATAACAAAAAAAACTATATACATATATATATTTTTTTCTGCATACTTTATTTTACTGAAATCAATATGATATGTATATATATACAGGTAGTTCAATAAGTTCTTAGAATGAGCTTTTTAGAATTCGAATTTTGGCACGCTTTCACCGCTAATAGGAACTGCAACTTTTCGACTGCTAGCACTCAATATATTATGGTGATTGGCCGTTGCGATTTCGTTTGATAGCTTTTCCCGTGCAACGTATCGGCGTGATTTTTAAAAAATGGAGAAAAAAGAGTTTCGAGTGGTTATCAAGCATGTTTATTTCAAAGGTTGGAATGCGACCCAAGTAAAAATTGAGTTAGACGAGACGTACAGTGACTCTGCGCCATGTTTTGCCACTGTTTCCAACTGGATTAATGTGTTAAAAAGAGGTCGCAGGAGCACCGAGGATGAACTACGTCCAGGAGGCCAAAAAACGGCAACTGATGAGGAAAACGTAGAGAAAGTGCGAACAATTCTTGGCACAGATAAGCGAATGAACATTACGGAAATAGCGGAGGCATTAGGGATTAGTTTAGGCAGTGTGCATTTTATCCTACACGAAAACTTGAAGATGAAAGAGCTTAGAGCAAAATGGCTGCCGCATTTGCTCAACCAAGGCCAAAAAGATGCGCCTGTTTTGGCTTTACAGCGAAATTTGGCCAAGATGTCGAACAATCTGTCGGATTTTTGGTGCAGATTCATGACCGTCGATGAAAGCCGGGTTCATCACTACACTCCCGAGACCCAAGAAGCATCTTGCCAATGGTGTGCACCTGATGAAGGACCTCCGAAGAGGGTGCGGACAACGGCATTGACCGGAAAGGTGATGGCTACAGTTTTTTAAGACCAACGTAGAATAATGCTGGTCGACTACCTTGAGAGCTGTAAAACGATCACAGGAGAATATTATGCAAGACTGTTGGACTGCCGTTAGCAAGAACTCATCGTGAAACGGCCTGCTTTGCAGAAGAAGGTTGTCCCGTTTCACCAGGGCAATGCTCCTGCACACAAGTCCCGGCAAGCATCGGCAAAACTGGCCCAACTGAGGTTCGAACTTATAGAACAACCCTCCTATTCTCCAGACCTGGCCCCCTCTGATTATTTCCTCTTCGGACATTTGAAGAATAGTCTCGGTGGAAAGCGTTTTTCCAGCAATGAAGAGGTTAAGGCTGCTGTCAATGCCTATTTTCAGTCTAACGACGCGGAATTCTACTCAAGAGGTATGAAAGCTCTGAAATCTCGGTGGGAAAAGTGTATTGAGCTTCTCGGGGAGTATATCGAATAAGAAAAATTTAAAAACATGATTTGAATAATTCTCGGTTTTTATTCTAAGAACTTATTGAACTACCTGTATATATATATATATATATATATGCGTTTTAAACTAATATAACAATGATGGTTTCAGGGAGAGGGTGCATTCGAATCCGATGATCATTCAATATCTAGCAAACAGTTTGGACCACATATTGGCCTCACCGCGGCGTCTTATCGTAGTCGACTACGAATAAGGGTCAAAAAGAATACTTTACCACCTAACTTGGCGTGCGTAAGGCATCGTACATAACGCTTAAACTATTAATAATATTAAACGGCTTCTTGTATGCAGAATACGAAACGGTAAATATTTAATGGTGTAGTCCTCTTAAAGCTCTGCTGGTAGATATATTAAAATAAGGTGAAAGGCTCTTACAAGCCAATTATGACTTAACTGTGGGAATCTTTTACTTTTTATATTAAAAAAAAAAAAAAAAAATATATATATATATATATATTAGATGTCGGTTGATGTTATTTGAGTGTAGCTTTTATTATACCGTTACTACTGCCCCTCAAAACTTCGTTTTCATTGGACCAGTTGCACATTAAATACGCTACTTCAATATACTCCTTCTATATCCTGCAATCTAGAAAGAAGAGTGCCGCGTTACTGCTTTTACAGTGAAACAGCTTTGACCGCTACCAGCTGATACCACCTCTACTACAGCTATGCTATAACCCTCAAAACACTCTGTTTCTCTGTCCCAATAAATTTGTTAGCACTTTAAACACCTCGTTTCCCATCTACTCGGACGTGATGGACCTACTAAGAAGATACGAGAAGTCACAATTCAACGTACTGCAGTACCATTCACCAAACACTTACAACGGGACCGCTGTTATTATGGGTCGCGGCTTTCGTTACTTTTTAGGTCTACACTTCAGTGCATATTAAATTAAGCGGGTATTCTTGTTTTGCTCAGACTTCGCTCATCATATTTAGTCAATTTTCGGCCATTCTTCGTTTTAGATGTGCCCAGCTATTATGCGTATTTTGTTACGTGCGTTTTACTTGATGGATGTCTTGATACAGGCGAATTATATTCCGTTCGCTTGTAGCCGAGCCGGGCGGAGCGGAGTGTTCATAGCCAAGCGTTGGTGTTCGTGGCGAAGCTTGTACGTGGCCCACTACTAAAGCAAGTAACCACTGTGCCACACTCGGCCATGCGTAGCAGCATTGTACCTTACCGGATCCAGTCTAGTGTTGCAGCGCATACCCTTGTTCACCGACGGCGCGCCGCCAATCCGCGCATCGGGTCTAGCAAGCCTGTCGTTTCTGGACCTAACCTTACAAACCTTCGTCGGATCTAGTCTCAAGCGCCCTTTTCTGCGCCCTTTTCTTTTCAAATGCATTTGAATATTTTGCTTGTGTGCTTTTCATATGTATATATGGATTCATATTAGACTCATATTAGATTGTGCAATAAATGAAAGACATTTGTATGCATGTTTTGATTTTTTTTAGTTTTTTTCTTTAGTTTGCATTTCTATGTATCCCCGGCACTCCCTGGTTTCATGCTGCCCATCACCTGGAAGGCCGGGCCTTTGGTTTTAAGCGACATCCTCTCTTACAGCTGAAGAACGGAAAAACACGTGACTCATAGTGAAATGTTTTAAATTTATGTAGTTACAATTATTATGTAGGTCTTAAACTTGTAATAGGTTAGTTATGAGGTTTTAAACTTATATCGTATTAATTACTTATAATATTGTGTGCTCACACACAACCGATTTGTACAAATACTCGTAACTGTGCATACCTTAAACGAAAGATGACAGATTGCCAACTTGTTGGTCACGTCAATATTAAAAAAAATTGATTGATTGACATATCGATCGATTGATAGTGGATATATATAGATTATATCTGTTTTTGAACAATGATTTCAAATTTTGCACCCGGGATCGAGCCAGCGATCGAGTACATCAGATGCCAGGGGAGTAATGCGCGCTAGCTGCCTATTCAACGCCGAAGTGTTGGCGATGATACCTCTAGTTCTGCACTTAGCACTGTGGACGACATACGAGGTGTGTTCAATCGTTATCGCGACTTTTGAATTTTCGCGGGTTACGTATATTCGAATTTCGATTTTTTGTGGCGTTATGTTGGTACTCATGTCTCTCACTTATGCCGACAAGCTCGGCCATTTTGAATGTTCACTTAATTGTTGACAGCTGCTTTGCTTGCACGTGTTTTGGATCGTCTTCGATTTTTACCTATTCAAAAAAATGGATCAAAGAACCTGTATCAAATTTTGTGTGAAAAACGAAATTAAGTGCGCGGATGCATTCCGAATGTTGACTGTGGCATACGGAGAAGCTACCTTGGACCGAAGCAACGTTTATCGGTGGTACAAAATGTTCTCAGAAGGCCGAGAAGATGTAAACGACGAAGAGCGTGCCGGACGCCCGAGCACTTCAACAACAGACGAAAAAATTAATGAAGTGGAGAAAATGGTATTGGCCAATCGTCGAATCACCGTTAGAGAAGTTGCTGAGGACCTAAACATATCGATTGGCTCGTGCCATTCGATTTTTATCAATGATTTGGGCATGAGACGGGTCGCCGCGAAATTCGTAACAAAATTGCTCAATTGCGACCAAAAACAGCATCGCATGAACATTGCTAATGAGATGTTGGACTCTGTCCGCGACGACCCAAATTTGCTCCAGAGGGTCATAACTGGTGACGAATCGTGGGTTTATGGTTATGACGTGGAAACCAAAGCTCAATCATCTCAATGGAAGCTGCCGCACGAACCAAGACCGAAAAAAGCGCGCCAAGTTCGGTCGAATGTGAAAGTTTTGCTGACAGTTTTCTTCGATTGCAGGGGCGTGGTGCATCATGAGTTCTTGCCACAGGGTAGAACGGTCAATAAGGAATATTACCTACAAGTTATGCGCAATTTACGCGAAGCAATCCGCCAGAAACGCCCGGATTTGTGGAAGAACAAAAATTGGCTTTTGCACCACGATAACGCCCCTGCTCACACATCGTTGCTTGTGCGCGAGTTTTGGGCCAAAAACAACACACTAATGATGCCGCAGCCACCGTATTCCCCAGATCTGGCCCCCTGTGACTTTTTCTTGTTCCCTAAACTGAAGAGGCCCATGAAAGGACGACGTTACGCTACGCTTGACGAGATAAAGACGGCATCGAAGGAGGAGCTGAACAAGGTTAAAAAAAATGGTTTTTTGAAGTGCTTCGAAGATTGGAAAAACCGTTGGCACAAGTGTATAATATCTCATGGGGATTACTTTGAAGGGGACAAAATAGATATTCATGAATAAATGAATAATTTTTGAAAAAACACAAAAGTCGCGATAACGATTGAACACACTATGTAAGCTCTGCTTACGACAGTAAATCCATGAGTGTCAATGATAGCAAGTTTCTCCTAATTTAGGAGTGGGGTTTCTGTGCTATTGCAAACTAAGGCAGGTAGTCGTCGGCCAACGACGCAGTGCAGCCGTAATTTGCTAACGTGAAATTGGTGGAATTTGTGCCGTGTAAGGTAACATAGCAGAGTTATGTCGAGCAACTACATCACGGATTTGCGTGGAGAGCAACAATAGCGATGACAATCTGTAGTAGGAGAGCAACAATAGCGATGACAATCCGCCGCATTTATGCCTTTATTTCGAACAAGATCGGGTCTGAAGGCATTTTTATTCTTCAACATTTCAATCACACTTTGAAGTCCCTATCTAATAGATTATTAACAAATCAAAAAATAATATAAAATATAGACACAATAATTGCCCGATAATTTACACAACACTAATAGATAACTGGAATGTGCTAAGGTCCTCCACTACTTGTCCATCATATATGCATGTATGTAGATATGCAACCAAAAACCTTTATTTAGATTACTCGTGCCGTTGTCAACTGCTCATTTTCATATAGGATATATTTATATATATATATATATATATATATATATATATATATATATATGAACCTTATTCTCTGTATAACACATTAAATATATTATACATGTCACGGAAGATTAGCTAAGCCAATGTGCCTAGCGGAGGTGTATGGTAATCGCGTGTCCGTTTCGTGCGGGCAAAATTCGTGGGAATACACGTTTGATGAGTATTTTTCAGGTTGCTGGGCGGTTCTAGAATGCACAAAATACCGTATGGCCTAAGGGCTCCGCTGAAGATCTCAATAATAGCGGCATGTCTAAGGCGTCGTCCTGCGCTGAAAATACACGATGGGTCGTAACGTCCAAGTTTGTCGGCGGGATGACCAGACTGACATATATATATATATATATACTTGTTCTATATTGACACGAACATTTGAGAAAAACGCTACGACTGACCTAAATTAGAGGTTTGTTGACGTCACTATTGTGTTATAAAGTTAATAGAAAAAATAAGATGTTGTTCCTACTGCAGCTGCTAATAAAATACTGCGGACATAAAAAAACGCATATAAGTCATTCCAAATATTTCAACTGCGTAGGTCACATAACTGTCGAGTCCGATGGCGTGATGCATTCCGCCTGCGCCTCGCGACCGGAGAAGACACATAGGTGCGCGCGTTCGAGCCCCACCGTTGCCCCACATTTGTATTTATGGGGGTTTGTCTATGAAGCATTGCGAAAAGCAGTCCCGTGGACGTTAAATCTTGGCTGAAGTTTACTCCGAAAAGTATAGGTCAGATAACTATGAATAGGCGTATAACCTAGCGAACGGACAGTCACGGGGCAAAATATTTAATGGGGCTCTTGAACAGGAACATCGATGCTCCTTACAACTTTTTAAAGCTGTTTTTGCTACAGGCTGTTACAGAGTTTTGTGCTGTTGTTGCCTTCAGCAGAACAGTAGAGGTGTTGTCTCTGGCGAGCTGTCGGGACGCAGAAAAAAATCGATCCACAACGGGGTTCGAACCTGCGACATCACGGTAGACGCCAACCATGACTACTAGCATCCAACTAGCATCCCCTCTAGACGTCTCGTCGCCGCCACACGGATCAAGGAATCTGGGTGAACTTGACCGTCACTGGAAACAAACTACGACTGATGGCCATGGCTTCACTGGACTATTATGTTACTACTTCTGCTGGCGCTGGCGTTACTGTTGCGGCTATTGCTGCTGCTACTGCTGCCGCTTTGACGACGCCTTTAGCTGCTGACCACTCTGCCCTTCAAGGCCATCGGCGCGTCACCGCGTTCACTGAAGTTTTTAACATTGTCATTGTCTACGTTGCAGTAAACTTACTCGCACTGGTGAAGACTACATCAGGGAAACAATCATCAAATCATCAATACTTCAAAGCCCTAGTTTGGCTTTGAAGGCCCTTCTACATTATATGTGTCGTACGTTATACGCGATATATATATGTATATATATATATATATATATATATATATATATATATATATATATATATATATATATATATAATATATTCTTTTTTGTTTTATTGAAAATGTTGGGGTCGAATCTATCCAGCGCACCAGTTATCTTTGGCAGCAACGATTCCAACAACACGGTCGCGGCGGCCACGGTGTTCTGCTGAGTGACGCAGTTCCGTTGTACGCAAAACTATGCAATGCTGTAGCAGGCAATTTTGCTTTAAAATTAAGTTATTTAAAGACATAAGAAAAACGCAGATACCCAAGCAAATAGAAGCAAACGATGTTTAGACTGAAGCCGAGGAGGTACTCTGACAGTGGGCTGCAACGAGGGTCCCCCCGGTCACCGCGATATGTACGCAGGCTGCAGACGGTCACCGGAGCCACGGTATCTCTACAGCCGGCCGCTGCTGCTGCTGATGATAATTGCAAGAGTCTAATCGAACGCTTGCAAAGTCAAATCCCGGCCGGTAGCGACGTCGACTAACGGGCCTCTGTCCCTGTACACGGTCCCTGTATAAGTCCCGGCAAGGGACAAGAGTGAGCGGGGTGGCGGTTTGCGCCGTTGCAACATCATTGCAACGAAGACGGCAATCGTGAGACGTACGGTGGCGTGAACGTGGTTAATATGTTAATAAGTGCTCGATACGGCAAACTAAGTGGCGGATTCGCTAGCATATGCGGCTATCTTTGCTGCCACTGTTGTTGATGCTGATCTTGTTGCTCTTAGTGTTGTTTCTGTTGTTGTTATTGTTGTTTCTGATCTGAAATGCCCATGGCACGGATGTTGGGATTTTTGCTGTCGTCTTCGTTGTTGTTGTTGTTGATCTGACATGCCTTTGTGGTTCAAAAGTGATTTTATTATTATGTTCTTGTTATTGTTGCTCCTGCTGCGATATTCTGCAACGATGACAATGATGATGATGGTGCTTTTGACACTGCTGCTGTTGTCAATGGCGCTAATGATGTTGCTTTTCATTGTTGTTGTAACTGTTGTTAATGTCGTTGCTTCTATTGTTCTTTCGATTAGTTTCTGTTGGTGCCGTCCAGCTTATTTGGTTGTTTTTTTTTATCAATGATATTGTGGATGTGGATTTCTTATTAATGATGTCGCTAATGTTGTTTTTGCTGCTAGTAATGTTGTTCTTGTTAATCTTGTTCTTGCTATAGTAGCGTAACCTCAGGCGTATTACAGGCTTCGTGCGTTGGATGACGTCCGCCAGGGAAGACTGATGGGCCCGAATGTACAGTATAGCCTAGGGTGTACGCTGGCTGGCCGCAAGAGAACCCAACAGCAAGTACGACGCTATGGTTCCTAGTATTGTTGTTGTTGTTGTTGTGGTTCACGTCCCTGTCAGTGTTGTTGTCGTTTAGGTTGCTGGTGTCTGTTGTTGTTGTTGCTGTTGTTGTTGTTTGGCTTGAGTGTAGTTCATTGTCAATTATGCTGCCGGTATTCGTTGTTGTCATTGCCCCTTTCCATTGTTGTCGTTGTTGATATTTGTTGCTGTTGTCGTTGTTGTTGTTGTTGCTGTTGTTGCTGCCGGTCTAGTGTCGACGACCGGCTGCGGCCACAGTGTAGCGTGCAGTACTCACTCGTGTGGCTCGCACTGTTACTACTACCTGCTACCGCTGCTGGTATTGACAATCGGCGTCGTTGCAGCTGCGTCCGCCACGTGACCCAACACACTGTGATGGGCTTCAAAATTGCGTCACCTTCGACCGCTAACGAAACGTCAATGGCTGTTCACAGGGAGCCTTTCTAATCGTTGCACGTGATAAAAACTGCTGCTACGCACATACAGCAGTTGATCATTTATCGACATATGTACGTTTTTTGGACGAAATACCTTTATGCCGAACGGACAAAGCAGGCCTACGACGAGCGACCACGTCAGCTTCAACTGGTCGGGTGGCCGGATCAGCAGTGTAGGCTTGACAGGCAGCCGCTTCGCAATATGTGCATTGTGAGACCATATGGCATGACTTTAGTTCAGTATATACTGAATGCCACACATGATACGTGCATGCAGACACACACACACAGAGCTAATAAGGCTTATGTTCGGTAGGTAGTTTTAGTCGTTTGGGATTAAATTTAACGACGACTGTGTATAAATATATATATATATATATATATATATATATATATATATATATATATATATATCTGCAAATCCTGCGAAAAAAATTCGAAAAAATGCGTGCTATGTCGAAATATTTTTCTTGGGATTTGCAGAATTGGGTTAAAGCTACTATATAGCTTGTCGGCTTACAACAAACTTGTCAAAATTCCTACATTAATTAGCACGTGCTCCTGTATCGTAGCTGTTCTACTACTGTGGTCAAGCGTGGTTGTTTGCCCGTACAATTACAGTAATATTACTGACGATAGTAGGCTAGGCAAATAGCACAGCTTGGAAAGTGGTCGTTTAAAACACTGTTGCAATGAGTGGACTTTGAACTAGATGTCGCTTCCTCAAGCTTCAAAAAATCAAGTCTGCCTGTCAGACGAAGCGATGTTTTACTAATTTACTCTAGCAGCCGATTGACACGATGCGTTATACGAGGGAACGAATACAAACGAACGACATTAGGCCGACACCACTCTGTCTGCACATAGGCTTAATGAAAAAAGTACAACTTGTGTTTATAAATAAATTTGACACGACATATGCACGAGTAGATCAACACTGCACCTCTACAGGCTCATATTTGTGTGTAGGTGCGCGCTCTCTTTCTATCGACTTGTATAATGCGCCTCTCTCTTTATTGACTTCTATAATGTGTCTATGTCCTTATTGACTTTTATAATACTTACCACGTTCGATTCCGGAAATCTAGAGATGGAAGGACGAATTTATACGCACAGAAGATATGTCTCAGATCGGTGAAGGCGTTGAGGCTTTGTTGATCTATTGATGGGAAAATGTGTATGTTGGCGACAATTTGTGTGCTGCATCGCTGACTGTCGCGTGGCGAGTGTACATAACCGCACGTTTGCTTTGGTGACTACCACTGACAAAAATAGTCATGCTCATAGATATAGGGACGTTCATGCAGACACATGCAGAGATAAAGCGCCGGAGGTAGTACCGTATGCATGTATACGCTATGTATGTCATAACTTCTTCGAGCCGCCGCTGACGAATCTACGAGCCCCATTATTGACTAACTAAGTACAGAGGAAAAACAGCAACAACAACAACAACAACAACAACGACAAAAACAGTAAGAGGGACCACGGCAACTATAAATACGATTAGTACTTCGATTAGTACAAATAAACGACCACAACGGGGGGCTCGTGTTTCTTTCAAAACACATGAGTCGTCTATGGTTCGTCACGAAATGCGTACGATCATTCGTAGTTCTGTTACTTTTTTTGGCCCTACAAATGTTTGCTTCTGTTTCTGAGCTAGTCGCGCTATAAGACCTGGATGGGACCACTTTTGTATTTTCTTGATATGCGCGCTTGTAGTGCTTCGTTAATGATTTTGTTTATTTTATGAAAATTCCCTATATATATCCAATCATTGGCAGGCCACTTGTTGCTGTTCAGCATTATGATGGCCAGTGTATCGTCTATAAGCATCACCAGCTACAAAATACATTTCGTACACAGTTGTTGTGCACTTGTCGCACAACTCGTGATATATATATATATATATATATATATATATATATATATATATATATATATATATATATACATATATATATATATATATATATATATATATACATATATATATATATATATATATGCATATATATATATATATATATATATATATATATATATATATATATGCATATATATATATATATATATATATATATATATATATATATATAAATAATCACTGTAGTGTCAATTTACTTGCTGCATGCAAAAACTGCGTTTACGACGTGGTGCTTTTCTCTTCGTGACTGGGTCTTTGCTATATTTCCGGCTGGTGCTGTATGAACGCGCGTTGCTTTCGTCTTGTCGACCGTGTTGCCCCTCTTGCAAATGTAATATATATCTCCCTCTTCTTCCCTCTCGCTTTTCAAATCGTAGATTCGTTTCGGCGGTGCCTAGGTGAAACAACTTTATGCTTGACTTAGTTTTCTCAAAGTATTTGATTACGTTTTATGACATGAATCTGCAGACTCTACATGTGGAATTTTCTCCGCATGACGAGATTCGGTCAGTCTTTTATCCAAGACCACGTCTAGGCATATGGTTTTATTAGTTAGTTTGAAGTGGGTCAACGTGAAAACTGGAGAACGAACAACCCCTGAAGTGCGCCGGCCGTGATCTTTTAACGCCTTTAATGCGTTCTATCGAGCATTAGAAGTCAATTAGTGAGGTATGCTCTCATGTATCGTTTAAATATGTGTTTTTTTTCGCTTTCAGTGCGCCAATAACTTCCTATCAATTGAGGGAGCTAAACGAATTTTTATATCTCTTGACTATATCACGCACAAATTTCTTGACCTCGTTTTTTGCTTCTCTTCTCTGCTTTGTCCACTTTTTCTGCTGTTGACAGCATCGACTCCTCTTTCCCATACTGGCTGTGCCTTTCTGAGAGTATGCCTGTGCTAGGGGATACGTACGCCAGCTCAAGGCGCAAAAATGTTTTCGTGGCTAACAGACCCTTACATATCTCTCCCTTGTTTGTCCACTCGCTAAACAAGGAGTTAAGCAATTCAGCCAGCAATTGATATAGCAAGTGACTTAGTTTACTCAAATAATTATAAAATGTTAAAAAGAAGGTTATATATATATATATATATCTAACATAATCGAAAGTGTTGTACTCAGAAGAATTTTTTTCACGTATATAGATCGACAATATACAGCAAGGCAATGCCATAGGGACTATTCTAAGGACAACGCCTAATAAGTCCAGCCAGAGCTAGTATCTGTGTGGTTTGGTAGTAAACTGATTCAGTTTTCGAGAGTAATGTTAGTACAGAAAGCTTATTGATGTTTGACACAGGTTAGCACACTTCCTTGGCAATTTATAATAATGACAATCCTTATGCAGAAATAGTATTGCACTATTACTTTATCAAGACATATGCGGGATCTACCTCGTCTACAGTGCCAAGAAGCCATAAAACTGGTAAAAAAGTATCTGTCCTTGGATTTTAACTCACGACATCCTACGGCAAGGCTATGCTCCCGGCAATATGTCGTTTTGCTCTTTATATGTAAATATGACTCTATGGTACACAAAAGGAACCTGCATTGAAGTTAGGTCTGCACTGCTATTCCCAAAACATCCCATATAAAAAAAATAGTTGAACTATAGTAAAAGAATACACCTAAAGTAGTTTTGGTCGTTAGCTCGTGCTACCTGTGTTAGTTGACAAACTATGGAGGCTCAGTAAAAGTTAGTTAAGGCAGTAAAATTTTTTTTTTTAAGTGTTGACAATTGTCTTAGGGACGAGGTGGTTGTTTTCACGTCCTCTACTTTTAGTAATAGATGTCGGTTAAAAACAAGCATCTGTGCTGCATTTCGAAGTTAAAACAGCAGCTCATTCCAAATGGTCGGCAGCATGTAGACGAGAAGGTCGCGAACAAGTGTGAGTCCGAATCTGTGGACTCTAAAACGACCCTCGTCGTAACGCCGTGATCGCATCGGGGTTAGGGCGAAAACTAAATCACAATCTAAAGGTATTCCTTTGTTGTGCACCTCATAGGCCAGCACTGCTAAACCTAAATGTGTCAGATGATGAAGTCTGAAAAGCGCTTCTATTGAGTGAGAAGTATTGAGTGAATCTAATTTTTCTTGGTCTTGGGCAGCAATTCGCATGTCTTCACCTGTAACAGTACTAAACAAACGTGTTGAGCTCGGTGCTCCATAGGTTTGATAAAAGACGATCTATCGGCGGCAATTGGGCTCATATGGAAGTAGTTTAAGCATCGACTGACAAAAAGAACTAATTCAACTCGTTTACTACCCCCAACCTTCAGTTCTGTATTTAACTAGTGGCCACGATCTCCTGCCACGGCCACAAACTTTGTTTTAAAAAAGCCCAGATTCTGCCGCCACGGTCACGCACCACAGCAAAATGATCTTCGTAGTAGGTATATGTTGCCACTTTGAGTTCTGCGTTGTGGCTAGAGATTCCTGCTACGACGATCAGTTTGCTGCTGTATGTGACCGCCCTGCCTTCTCTGTCCAATTTTATCTATGCCTTGTAGTATGACGGCGTGGTCTGAGTAGAAGGTGGTGGATAATACTTCTCTGGCTTCTGGCGTACTTGACCGCAGGTTCGGTCACGGGTGTGGGTGCAAATTTCTTGCGTTCGAACATGACAGGAGTATATGTAATGCATTAGCAAACAGATAATGGCGCACCTAGATGCTTGGGCTTCCGCGTTCTCACAAGATAAAAATCATGCAGAAACTTCAAGTAGAAATGCCACTTAGAATTTTATTAGACATTAATTACAATGCCGTGGTCTGGCATAATAATTATAATATTAAATGACTCCGCACAGAACAACTGCATGTTCTGCGTTTAGTTCTAGGCTAAGCAATCAGTATGAGAAACATTGCCCTATTTAGCTCCAATGACTGAAATAAAACACGCTCGACTTACTGACCAGTGGTTTAAGCTGGAAAAAATAGGCTAGCTTAAAGGTGCAAAAAAGGATACGTTGCGGCTCAAGGAACTTACAAATATGAGAAAACTCGCAATTGAGAACAAACAAGTGAGACGGTAACTTATGAGCATGATCTTGTCGCGTTCTCACCGCGTTCTCACAACATTTAATTTACAGTTAAAAATAACCCATATAAAAGTGGACAAAGCCGTATAGGCCCTACAAAAAAAAAAGAAAAAGCGCCCCTCTAACTTACGCGGAACGTGTAGAGACTCACCCCAAAGTAAGAAAAGCATAAGTTCGTGCTATCTTCGTATCCAAATATTTTGAATGATAGAATTGCAGGGTATTTTATAAAGGAACAAACGTATTCATCCCCGCGAACTCAACAATCAACTTTATGAATTAGCTTTTGTGTAATTTGATTATTAGTATTACTTTAATTCTACATTAACACCCAAGCCTGGTAACAAAATACAACAACTGACTGAATGTTTGTCCTGCCAGTTTATCAACCAAGCAAACCGCGGGATATTGTGAGGCATGGTACATATCGAACTTTGCATTCCGCTTACAAGCGGCCGCCTCCACAAGTAGCGAGCCAATTCACATATTTGCTTTTTTATAAAATATCTGACAGATACGGTGAATGCAAAGTTTAGTTGTAAACTAGTTTAATGATGGGTCTATATATGCAAATACAAGCAACACTATATTATTACTGTTATATATACTAGTATATATATAAAACGGCTGCTGAAGCAAGTTTTGATGGTAAATGTAAGAACGTTGGCAAAAACCGCAAAATGTGCGCACATCAATGTTAAGGTATAGGTTTTTATTTTTTAATTTGCTAGACACGTTATGCCTTATCAAGGGGCTAAGACAACAAGGAAAGAAAGTCACGGCCGAAAGGTATGGCCGAAACAAGCGAAGAAATCCAGTCTAAGAAAAAGTCCCTGATAAGAATCAACTAAAGGTCAACCGGGTAGAACTCCGAATGAAAGGAAGGGACGGCGATTTGTCTTTTTTTTTGAAGGAGGAGGTATTAAATGCAGTTACGCACTATCGCTACGAGTCTCTATCTCTAGCAGTGTGGGACTCGACCCCAACGGTTGGATGTTACTCCGTTGAGACCCATACCCACTAAACGCACCTCCCCCCTTAAGCTTCACTCTCTGATAGCCCAGATCTTCATAAAACAGTACTATGGACTATCAGGAGAAGTGGCGAGCGCCCTTTCAGATCAATTGGCTGGGGTCGCCCAGAGGATCCAGCACTTGTCTAACACCGGCAAGCCCGTTTTCTTCGAGCTGCACTTCTCCATGCATGCTTTCAGGTTGAAGCCGCAGTTGTGCCTGTCTTTCTTTGCACTTTTCATGTTTCTCACGGCGATTTGTCTAGCTTACCCGAAGGTTGTGGCGCCTCCAGAAGTCAGGTAACAGTAACGGGGGGGGGGGGGGGTTAAGAAAACTCAGTAGTAGTTGCCGCAGTTTCAATTGGTAGTTGCAGCAGTATTATTGACTTTGCAGAAGTTTGAAGAGGAAACAAAAAAAAATTAGAGAAAGCAAAGGATACAGCGTATCGGTTAGAATATTATTACTCTACGATAATGACACTTTTTAAGAATGCCTTAAAAGTTGGAACTTGGATTAAGAAACCGACAAGCACCAAGCTGGTGGCGCCCAACAGCTGAATATGTATACTCGGTACGCACCTCCATAACAAAGGCAAGCTCGATTCGTGTAGCAAATTTCGAACTGTTGTTCTTCCAGCTTGACTCTCGCCGGCACCGAGAGAAGTGTCAGTAGTGCCAGTCGGGTCAGAACACAAAACAACTCTGACATGACAGGACAGGCGAAGAGCGGTGCTACTGCAGCTGCAGCAACACGTATCGTAACGGCTCCGGATGGTACACGCCAGCAGGCGCCATCAAATGACAGGAGAATAGCATCAGGAGCAGCAGACCGCGTTCGACACAAACTGTACGGTTACCTAAACAGGTAAACATGTTTACAAAGTCTATCCTCTTTCGCTTGTACATTGCATCTTTTTAGCAACATGTCTTTATTTTTATCGGAATTTAACTGACACTGTTTGTCCCATTGGGTGACTAAATTCATATAGGGCTACAAAAAAGTTTTTTCGGTTTTGTCTGTAAAGAATCATTATAAAATCCGAAAAAAAAAAACATTTGTAGACCCAATACATAACGCCACATACTTCCAGCATTGCTGTTCATACATAATGCCATATATCTTCAACATTGTTGTTCACCACCTGTCTAACCCAGTATAGACAAACATTACCAATATAATTTGCGTATATTAAAACGTTCGCCTATTCTCTTAACCAGTCCTATATTACTAATAAGTGCTAAAACTGATTCTGGAGCTCATAGCTAGCTTCAAATATCGCTTATAAAGGAGTTTGGAACTTGCTTATATATTTTCTAACAGGCTAGATTGCAATGTGTGTCGACTTTCCCCCTATAAGTGCCATATGTCCTCTGGAGTACATGTAGCTGTTTGCTCTTATTCCCGAAAATAATTTGTAAACTTGACTTTTTATAATGATGGCCATCTATGCATTTGGCTCGGTTTTCCTTTAACTTTAGAGATCACTACCCGCGTTGCCTTACTAAGCACAAAGCCTCTGACCGTATAAAGTCTTATTAGTATTGCCATAACGCAGACAGTCGGCCAGATCGAGCAAGGTGGCTTAGTGGCAAAGCCTTTGCCTTGCATTCGGGAGGACCGGGTTCGAGACCCAGACCGGCCACTCTTATATTGGTTTGCATGGTTTCCAATTTAGACAAAGTAAGTGCCGAAGTGGCTTAAAAATTAGCCATAACAAACCGTACACGGGCAATAGCCTTACAGAAAATGTTCTGTTTTTAAAATGTTGTTTAAAAATGCTGAGTAAATGCATAAAACATTGCTTGTAGGGTTGTCAGCTGTTCTCGGCATGTCATTCGAAAGAATCAATGAAACGATCCCTTCGTAAGGGCCAGACAGGCGTACGCATGATACTTCGTACACGCTTGAGAGCGCAATCGACGGATGCAATCTGTATTCTTCTCGTAAAGAACCGTATTCGAACAGACAAAGTTATGATGGCCATGAACTATGTGCTGTATATCTAGTACAGACGTGAACGATGACGATTATTAGTTCAGATACAGTGATTACTGATGTATTAATTGGAAAGATCAACTGGTGTGTATTTCGTTCAATAGTGATACTTTGTTGTCATGCATACATGCGTCCACCCAGTCCTCACGCGCGAATTAACGCAACACAATTGCTTTCTCCCATTGGATGTGTAGGCTAACCTGACTTATTAATGGATTAATACGTCTAAAGAGTACGTATTTGCTTTGTATGACCATTGGGATCCATCACTTTAGCGGCCTGATAATTGCGTGTGTGGTACTCTTTATAGCCAAGGCAGCATGCATCCCGACTGGTACCCTTGATTGGCTAGGTGCAGGCCAAAAAGCAGTACCCGGCCCGGAATCGGAGGTAGTCACCTATCCGTGCTCGTAATAGGTTTGACCAGTTCTCGGACGGACCACGAGAATTTGACAATCTTAATTTATTACCTTATACTCTATATTGTATGCTTTGCCTTCAATGCTTAGCGGACCAAGGAAGTGTTACTGTAGCGAGTTTACACATATATGATTAACTTTCTATTTGCGAGGAAGATGCCCGCAACGCATATAATTTGCTCGTATCACGGTAAGACAAGCTGGAAAAAACAGCCACACACTACACGGTGGTGGCGGTAATCGTGCATGCAACACGCAAGCAAACGTCAGAGTTTATTTAAGCAAGCGTTAACAATTGTACCATAATAATAATAATAATAATAATAATAATAATAATAATAATAATAATAATAATAATAATAATAATAATAATCTGAAGCGCTAACTATTAAATAATATAAATAATCTAATAGGTACAAATAGCAAACGCACTTTGCTAGCAGCCGAACTAGTTTGGCACCTGCATAAATATTAATAATAATAATAATAATAATAATAATAAAAATTGTACCCTAACAAATGTGAATACACAGCACGATCAGCTTTATGGGGACTCTAGCCAGGGCGCTGATCTGTTGGTCAGGGTACCGAATACGGCTGCAGATCTTCCACGTCGAATTTCGAATGACAACCACACTCAAGGAATTCACCGGAAAGCCTGTCACTAGTTGACGATACAAGCCACTTGCACACAATATTGATGATTCTCAATGTCATTAACTGCGCTCCTGCTAAAGTTCCAAACGCAGTGGGTCGGAATCTAAACGACTCTCTCACGGATAAGCACTTTCTTCGCTTGCTCTCTTCAGCCATACCAGGACAGTGTGACCCGCCTCCACGGTACCCCGAGCGGCCCTAAAGGCGACTAAGCAATCAGTCACGATAACAAGCGTCTTTACGTTTTCAAAGGCTATAAACGTCATCTCATTGAGCTGGAATGCCCCGTTGCGCATACATATACGAATGTTGAAGGATATTATTACTACGCCTAGTCCTAGGACGCAGGTTCTGTTGCGTTGTTAGGCCTGGTCGTGCGGGAAAGCGCCAGGCCACCGTAACCACCGCCGGTAGTACAACTGGTTAAATCTCATCGATACTGTTGTGTCTAGGCATATTCCGGTAGACACAGCTGTCGGCTCGACGCTACACTGTTGTGTCTAGGCACGTTTAGGTAGACACACGGCTGTCGGCTCGGCGCCACGTGCTGGCGGACGTGCAGTGGAAAGAGTAGGCACGAGAAGGTACGAGAAGCGTCCAGACGATTCGATAGACACGTCTACTCGGACCGAATCGATTGTACCTCATTCGAGAACAATCTGAGAGGCAATAAATGCTGCTGACACAGAGAGTCAGCAAAACACTCTACATGGTGACAGCAGACGATCGTGTTTTCATTCCTTACGTACTCGGCTAGGTCTGAGTGTGTACAGTTCACGTACATATTAGTGGCGACGAAGATGGGATGGTCGTCGTAACGAGTGCATACCTACTACGTTGAAGTTCAACTACATATTAGATACCAAACCCAAAGCGGAGATGAACGACGGCGACTGATTAGGCGTTGCAGAACGTCTGTATGCAATAGGTCTTACATCAAGGATGTTGTGTATTTTGAACGCTTTGGAAACGCGTGACCGACGTAAGGTTAACACGTTCGGACGCGGCGCATTAGCACTGTGCACCACGCGTGTCGGCGTGCAGCGCATAGTGTTAATATGCGCTGCACGTAAATGTCTATAACTGGTCAACATCACGTTGTTGCATAATGAGAGCATGTGTGGAGGCGTGTGCGTAACAGAAAAGCGTGACGCTACGGCATTGTTACGACCAGCCTAAGGACAGGCAAATAGGCAGTTCTTAAACACATTTTGCCGCTGAACTCGTATTCGTAGTAGTAGTACTAGTAGAAGCCATCGCTGTGGCTCTACGTCAGGTTGGATGTAGTGCGTGCAAACAGGCTTCAGACGTTTGGGTCGAAACCGGCGCCATAAGCGAGCAGTGCTTTCCGGACTAGTTGAAGAGGCTTTCGGCGGGCCCAGTACTGTGGCTGCTGCAGCTGCTGCTATTGGCGTTGCTGCTCGAGCGTAGTGTACCATTTCGGAACGAAGCGAAATGCCGCAGCCGAGTAGGAGCCGCGAGAGACGATAAAGCGATGCGCAGCGGACAGACCCTCCCAGTACTGCAGAGCACGCTGTGGCCAACTCAACGGGAAGCCACTGGGCGAGCTGCTTCTGGCGTCGAGCGAAGAGTGTCGCGACCCCATGAGTTCGCCAGATCGTAGTTTATGATGGTCCTCGTTGGGCGCAACGCCTCCACTCATTTGACGTCGGCCAACTCTCGGTGACGTAGCTTTCGGTGTGTTACCGTTCATCCGTCCGCCCGGCCGTGCGTGCGTGTGCTAACAGGCCAGACTATTGTTATCGCTGTTGTTGCTGTTCGGATACACACGCTGATTGTTGATACTGAAGACAGGACGACGACTTGTGAACGTACGTGCTTCGTAGCTTGCTAATTGAGGTGAACACAGATACACTTTCTGCTTCTGGCGACCTGGTAGGTACAGCCGACCTTTGCAGGCTTTGACTCAGTGAGTGCCAGCGCGTGAGCTGAGCGAACAGACATCCAGGCCGCACGATAGCAACGGATTCACGATTTAGGCCAAACCAGTTCGGAGTGGTGGAGCGTGCGTCAGCAAAAGCGCTTGTGGCTGGTGCCTCGGCGCAGATCTATTACTGTAGCAGGAGGGCGAGATTCGTTTACGTACGAACAGTTAACGCGGCAGCAAAGCAAACGATACGTGCACGTCCAAGCGTCCACTCATGGCTCCGTTCACTGCAAATCGTGACGATGTTAGCATGGTGCGGATGGAGCCGGATTCAGGCACGGTCGTCCTGAGTCGGGCCGTGTCGAGCGGGAGCGCTAGGACCAGCACGATCTCTGGCAGCGGCAGCAGCAGCAGCCAGGCAAACAGCACAAACAGCTTACCAAGTGATGCACGAGGCGAACAACGACACCGCCACGAGGTCGACAATGGCGTCGATGGCGACGACATCCGTCATGATCACGATGCCACGATGACGGGCCAAAGCCATGGTACTCCTGATGGCGGCGACATTAGTAGATCATCGACAGCCAAGGTACGTAGACGGGTTCATGGAGGCGTCCTGGAGCGACAAGGTAAACGTGCGAGGTAAACGTAACCGAGGTCAAAGGCGCAACCACTTCCGAATCGTGGACCGCGTAATGGGCCACTAAGCCGGATACGGGTGTAGTTCCACTAGCTGTTGCATATGTATTTTCGAAATAGACTTTGTTAGACGAGCCTTCTAAGTTCTGTGACAAGTCTGCAAATATTTTCTGCAGCGCAAGCGGTAATTAGCAATATCCAAATTAATTAATGAGCAGAATCACGGTGCAATGGTACTGCAACCGCAGTTTCTGTTACCTTAAGTAACAGAGACAGAGAACGATAGAGCGCAAGTGACCTGGCGTAACTCTTTGCCAATTGAGCATTTGCAATAATTACTATTAAAGTCAAATATGCTATATATATTTACATACGACTAAATCAAAAGCTTTGGATTGACGCTATGTCGAACACATTTTAATAGCGCGAGCAAAATACCGAACTCTCGTTGCGTCGCCTGCGTCGTAGATACTCTTCGACAACGATGTAAACTCAGACATACGGCTGGTGGCTTTTCGATGTGAAAACTAGGACGTCTTCGAACAATTGCGTTATTTTGATTATGGTAGTCGTCTCTCGTTCATCTCATTGACTTCTGAGCTGCTATTGAAATGATTTTAATTTACAAGTAAGAAAATTGAAACTTTTAAGCAGGCTGTTTTTAATTCTGAACAATCGTCTACAAACTTGCCGTGAGGTATACCTTCAACGCACCGAGGCATACCTTCAACGCACGTTGAGATAGGGTTTCCTCAAGAGTCTTTGTGGCAGCTTGGCCGCTGACTCCTGGCGGTATGGTTTATCATCTATTCTCAATGAGCATCGCTTAAACAAAATTCGCCCACATCCCGATATATGAAAACTATGACTAGCGCACTGTTTCCCTGACCACGCCGCCACTTCATCTACAAATGAGCAGAAAAAGCAGTAGAAGGTTGGCTATTGGCTCGCTATGAAGGAGTTGGTAGATCTTCTTTGGGTGTTCTAGTGGTGTTCTTCTGAGACTTCGGCGGCGACCTCCAAACAAACGATAATTTCCGTAGAAAAAAACTGGCTCCAACTTGTCGCTACGCCTCGGTTGCATCACGGTTCGCTCAGGCTTAACACGAACGCGCAAAGACAATACACACAACATACTACATTATGCCATGATGAAATAAGAAGCAATCGACTAATTACGGAGTCGTAATCAACAACGGTCTTTGAGCATAGTACGAGAGGTACCCAGGTAGAATATATATGTCTGATACGGTTGAAGTGCTGTATGGCAAGGAACACGAGGGAGTTGCGCCTTCTATCATATAACCATGGCTGTTTCTCTCTTCCAGTATGGTTAGCTTTAGCGCCAACAATGCGTCCGCCCAATTACGTGTGCGCCATTGGGATTGTGGTTACTGCCGCTATAGGTATGGTTGCGGCCATAGTGTTGCGTCGATGTCGTCTTCGTTGTTATAACTGTGTATGCCTCTAATCGCTCTACCAACAGGTTGTCTGATCAAACTCACACATCCTATAACTTGGATAGTCAGTTACGCCGGCCATACGTGGAAGACTTCCGAACTTCTGATACCGTAGTGGTAGCGGCATAGCGAACAAAGATTATTTTTCATGGATAGGTTTCGTAAAGATGCATTTATGCACAAAGTGTGATCCTCCGTACAGATATTGGCGGGTGCCAGCTTTAGAGCACCATTTGATCTGCCTTTAACTGACCCAAGATTGTCTTCGTACGCTCTAGCTTCTACTGCCTTTGGTGAGTTCTCTGTCTCCAGAAGTATGTCGTAAGCTAAACTTCACAGTGGATACGCCAGCACGTCCTCTTGAAAAAAATATTTGTACACACCTCTTTACCTCTGTCTCGTGTGGCTACTTGCTAAAAAACTAAGCAACTTAGCCAACTTAGGTGTGTCATCTTCAAAAAGACACTTTGTGTTTTTTTATTTAGATGCCTAAAAATCGACGAGATACAGCAAGGCGGTGCCACAGCGAGGATTTTAGGGACAACGTCGAATTGGTCTGAGCCAGTGACAATAAGGCTTGACTGCAAACGTATTCTGTCTTAGTGGGAAATAGTGGTGCAGTAAGCTCATTGATATATATATATATATATATATATATATACATATATATACCTAACAAATATTTTGACTCAGGGTAACAGGATAAATGTTTGGCCTTAGAGACACTGAGTCCCACTGCGAGTTCATTGGCACCTATAAAGCGCCCCAGGGAAGTCGACGCGCTTTTTTTTCACAACTACAGCCACGACCAACGCCAGTTGAAGAATTAGTGATAGCTCATGCAGACATGTTATCAGTACGTTTGTGGTTCATGGCTTTTGTCATGTTGTTTGCGACACACAAAGATTGCATGACGCAATTTGGGACTACGGGCGTAAATTGTATTTGTAAACTGTGTAAGACTGTGTGTGTGTGTACGTGTGATAGATATCATGTTGGCCAGAGTATCGAAATCGATTTGGCGCGCCAATTGTTAAACTGTCAAATGTGTTGTAGCTAGATGACATATTGACATATGCGTATAAATGTTTGTACATATTGTAGCAAAATGCAGACAGATTTCTTCTGTAGTTAGAGTAGGCATTTTGACACGAATGGTGTGAAATAAATGAAAAAAATATGTATAGTTTAGGAGTCGCTTCTAACAGCTCGATGATTGAGATGGAACTTACATAGTGCATTGTATGCTCTTTTCTATTTGTCGCTTTATGTCCGGGTCAATCGGCTTGTGATCGCAACAACAACAACAACAACAACAACAACAACAACAACAACAACCACCACCACCACCACCAACACTACCACCTGCACCTCTTTCTGCAGTGTTCTCTCTACGCTGGGGCCACCAATGGCGATGCGGAGATTGAGACGGTGTCGTACTCGTCAACATGCAGCATACAGAGGAGCCAATGCCAGCCGACGACGCGCGCTGCCACGCGACACGACAACGAGGGCTTCGTTGTCGATCACGATGCCGTCGGCAACGGAACCAGGGCCGAGGGCGGCGATGGGACAGTGGTCACGCTACGGGGGCCTGCACGTCCCATGCCCGATGCGGCTACGATGCGAATGACCCTGAAGTTGGCCGTCGACGTCGAACAGCTGGGCATCAGCTATGGGTACGGCAGTCGGGCAAACAAAGTGCTCAAATGCATTAACCTTACCGTGCCCGAAGGCAAAATGTAAGTCAAAACAAGTTCGTGTGTACATAAACAAATGTAGTTTCGATGACACGATATAATGATTAGTGTCGGCTGTGCTTTATAAAAACAGTGCATATATACATATATATATATATATATATATATATATATATTGGACGGTAAATGGTTTAAGGGTATTGACGCAGATAGAAGGCCATGACGGTAAAGACGACGGGGAGGACACACTGGAAATGCAATCTTTATTAGCTGCTGAAGCGCTAAACGCTCGTTTGTTTTGATCCAAATCAGTTAACACGTCTAAGTACATCAAGTGCATTTATTACGTTACGAGACATTAAATCGGCTTCTTGTTTTTTATTCGGGCATTTCTCAATTGAACCTGCATGTCAAAGTGCTTTTTGAAGTGGTGTAGTGAATGTTTTGTGAACGCAGTTTGTACGCAACTTTAAATTTGAACAGGACCGAATCTGACATCAACAACAACGTTTTCCATTACGCGTTTAGGGCAAGTTATGCGCAAGCGCCAGTCAAAAAGGGAATGTCCAACGTTTTTCGATACCATATGTGGTGCGATGTGGTCAACACACAACAAATATGACATGAGGTTTCAATTGCCGTTAAGCACGCTCAAATGAAGCAGAATGTATTATCAGACCCTCACCTCATGGACTAGAAAGGCAATTTAAAAGGCCGGTCGATAGTCCAAGTTAAACAGGAGTTTAGTTATGCCACTTCCCCACGTGCCAACCTAAGCCTGCTCACGGACTGCAGCCAACTCTGGTTGTTAAGTGCGAATACTGTTTGTGAGACTAGCAAAGCACCGACGCGGCTTGAGCATCTGATTGAGGCTTCGGTTTATAGCTTAGACACACATGGAACTAGGGCAGGCCAGCCTATAGCGAATAATACTTAGCGTATCCCTGCTTCTACACATCCGAGGAAAGACGAAGTTTGCGCAGTGCCGTTTCCTCACAGAATGCGCACGTCTGTAGGCAGACGTATGTCTGTCACTATTGTAATACCAATACACTTAAAAAAAAGTTTGTCTCTCACTTATCCAACAGTAGAGGTTGGCCTTTCTCGAAGGGATACACGAGAACCAGCCCTTCGCCCCAAGAGAGGCGGACTAATTCCTGAGCGTAGGACACGCTCGCGAACTATACATAGCCAAAAATGTCAATACTCACAGCGTATCAAGGGTTCCAATATGTGCTGGACCTAACTTACGAGTTTTTTGGCGATACAGCGGATAATTAGGTAATCGACGAATTCATTTTAAGAACTGCCTGATGACGATGTATTTTGTCTACGTTCATAGTCACCTGATTAACGCTGTAGAAGTTTATGGCTTGACACGTTTTCGATCGGGTCGCTTCACCGACTCCAAAAACGAGCACTGAGAACAACTCTGAGTATCTAGACTCGAGATTCAATGCAACCGCACTACAAAAAATAAGCATTCTACCGTTTCCAAAACTTAGAGAACTCTCTCGTAGTTAAAATGAAGCATTTAGACTTTGGAGTGCATCCAAATTCACCGGCACTCAAAGTTGAGGCCCAAGTCTTCAAGAGTAAACTAGTGTTTAAGAGTGGTCTGTGATTGCTATTGTTGCTATCAATATTGATAATATACAGCTAACTTCTCCGGTCCTGTTTATTCATGAGTAAAAAAGACGCACAGCAGCAAACGCTGCAAGCGTTATCAGAGTACAGCAAGTCAACGTGATGGCATAATTGATGACGTTTCGCTACATTTGGACATTCTCGCCAGACGCGTAGAAACTCAAATTGGCGATTCTTTTCCAATGATACTTGGCGAAACTCGAAGGATTACTCCACAACCGCTGCAACGGAGAAACCTTGCATAGTAGAATAAAATAGCATCGGTAAAAGCAGAAGGAAGACTACAGCATCAGTTATTTAACGTCGAAACTTAGTTTTAGTAGCCTTATGAATGAATTGCGGTATGCCATATTCACAGATAAGTGTAATGGAAAACTACGCTCATGGATTAACGTATTATTATTATTATTATTATTATTATTATTATTATTATTATTATTATTATTATTATTATTATTATTATTATTATCCATAAGCGTAGTTTTCCATTACACTTGTAATACAAATACAGTGAAAAAAAGTATGTCCCTCACTCATCCAACAGTAGACGTTGGCTTTTCTCGAAGGGATACACGGGAACCAGCCCTTCGCCCCAAGAGAGGTGGACTAATTCCTGTATTTTACGTGCACAGTTATTGAAGCGATTGAGTAAAAGGCCTTTAGTAAGATGAAGAAATACATCCGGTAGTATACGAGGCTTTCTCTACCAACATCAATGTCAATGCAAATTTATCTGACTTCTTGTGCCTTGACAGTTATGGCCTGCTTGGCCCGAGCGGGTGTGGAAAGACGACGTTACTGCGCTGCATCGTCGGGCGGAAAACTCCGGACGCAGGACGGGTCCGGGTATTTGGTCAGGTGCCAGGAACACCAGGCGCTTTTATACCTGGGCCCGGAGTTGGGTATATGCCCCAGGAATTGACGCTATACCCCGAATTTACCATCAACGAGACATTGTTCTTCTTTGGTCAAGTGTTTCATATGCCTCGCCATCTGATACAAGGTATGTGTGCAAGCATGCATGTGTGCAGCATATACTGCAACATTTACATTAGTGCATCACTAAATGAATTGGGATCTCTAATAACACCAGCTCGCAACGACCACCCGTCTGGTGTAGTGCCCCCGCTGGTATTCATCCTATTTATCACACTACTCGTCAGTAGCCTCTGTTGCTGCGCTCTTAGATTATAGGTACCCATGTTTGATCTAGGACGTGACAGGGGGATGAGCTGTAAGAAGTTGCAGGTCATACTGGGGTCACAATTACGCCTCGATTTGTCTAGTTCTAAAAATATCGGGGTCTAGAATGCGACGATGTTAAGGTCCGTATTCTGTCGGGAGCATGCAAGCAACAACACAAGCGGCGGCAGTGTCTAGGGTCACCTGCATCCCAGGAATAAAAATAGGCTACTTATTGTCTAATTATTTTAATAATAACTTGGGAATTCTAAAAAATGCGCCAAACCCAATCACGAAACAATACAAACTTGTTAACCTCTCAAATAATCTCACATGTACTTCCACTTTACCGTACCACGTCCGGCGGACAGAACGAATCGAGTTTCTACTCGAATTTTTGGACCTGCCTCACAAAAGCCGCCTTGTCAAAAACCTTTCTGGCGGTCAACAACGTCGAGTGTCGCTGGCTGCCGCGCTCATCCACAAACCGCCCCTCCTGATTCTCGACGAGCCCACAGTCGGTGTGGATCCCCTTCTACGACAAGCGTGAGTATTCTTTTTTCAAGCACATTAATCACGTAATGTCTGCTGGGCAATGCCTTTCGGTGCAGCCTTCGGCATACTATGAAAGACTTTATTCATGTGGTTCGTTCGAATGTGGTGTATTTTCTACACCACTCGAACGGTGCAAAACTAACTCGACTAGCACATCGTAGGACCGGAAACAAAGACGGCCGATAGTTTCTCATCGTCCACGCGTTGAATGTGGTATATTCAATTCAGTACGTGCAACGTGCTCCTATGGCAGAATCACAGAAGGTCTCTGCAATCGTTTTGCCTTTCATCTGTGGATATTGGTTCATATGTTATCAGAATGTTGTTCTTTTATCGACCTCTCTTTATTACGTTCAAACTTTTTTTGTCCTTCTCGGGTTCGTCTGAGGGAGCAGAATCTGGAACTATCTGACCACGCTGACCCGCGAGGAGGGCATGACAGTAATTGTCACCACACATTACATCGAAGAGGCGCGTCAGGCGAACATTGTAGGACTGATGAGGTCCGGTAAGATGCTGGCTCAGGACGAGCCAGAATGCCTGCTCAACCAGTATAACTGCGACACCCTTGAGGATGTCTTCCTGCAACTATGCTTGGCCGATAAAGAACGTCGGGCACCCGTCAAACAGGTGAAACCGTCGAGTATAGTCACCAACAATTTTATGGCGGTTTACTCACACCACAACAACCACCTTTTATTTTGACATAATTTCATCACGGACTACTCAATCAGTTATTAAAGTGTAAATTATATCTCGATCGGTTACGTTAACTGCACAATCGTTATTTTCTGTCTGTATATAATCATTTTAAATGGTTCTAGAGTTTTATAGATAAATACTTTGTAAGGTGCTTACAGATGTTGCAACTACACACTTGTTAAAACTGGACAGAAGGTGACGGGTCTGAAGGGGGTATCTGAGAAGAGATAATAGATTAAATCGGCAATTTGTGAACAACAGCATTTGCGTCTTCTATCAGGTTAAGACGGGCATTTTTCATATTCTCGTCGGGTAGCATTCATTTCCCTTACCGTTCATCTTGGTGCCGGGTGAAATGATTCATTTCAGAAGGTGCCACCGTCCTATGAGGTGCCTACTGATGTGAAGCGCACCCTGCCTCCAGCTAGTAGTACTCGCTCCAATCTCAATGCACCCCAGCCTAGCAAGCTGAATGGATTTGGAACAACGACAAAACCACGCAGTAGTACGTTCTTTGACGCATGGAGTCGGGGGATGGCGCTCATCTTCAAGAATGTCACGCGCCTGAAGCGTAACATTCCCGTCCTGCTATTCAACTTCATGGTGCCGTCGTTTCAAATCGTTCTGTTCTGTCTGTGCATTGGCGCCGACCCGTTTGAGCTGCCGATAGCCGTTGTCAACTCGGATGCCTCACCCGTCTACTCGCAGCGCTTTCTCAGCTCCATATCGAACCACACGATCATACAGCGGCCGTACGGCAGCCTCGGTGCGGCGCTGGCGAGCGTCAAACGGGGCGAAACGTGGGGCGCCATCAGCATCGGACAACACTACTCGTCCGCCTTGCAGCAGCGATTTATGCTCGGTATTGACGCGGACAATGAGACGATCCAAGGTTCGACCATCGACATCTATTTGGATATGACCAACCAGCAAATCGGCTTCATCCTGCAGAAGACCATCTTCGAATCCTTCGTGGTAAGTATTTGTGCTTCCAAGTGAGTATTTACGTCGTCTTATGTATGACGTGTCCACTCATACGCGATGTATGTTTACGGTGGTTCGGCCCTCTTTCACTATATTCGTTGCGCCATATGACAGGTCTTCTGCGAGAATCTCCTCGATCGGATGGGCAAGAACGTGGCGCTGGCTCAGCTGCCGGTGCGCGTGCGTCGGCCCATCTACGGCAATGACAAGCCGAGCTTCACCGAGTTCATGGCGCCTGGAATCATCCTCTCGATCACTTACATTATGGCCGTCGGCCTGACTTCGATCTCTATCATCATGGAGGCGCGTGAAGGCACGATGGAGCGTTGCTGGGTGGCCGGCGTGAGGCCAATTGAGGTGATCGCTTCGCTCGTCTACGCGCAGTTCTGCGTGATGGCTGTGCAGGTGACACTGCTGCTGATATTTGTCTTCCTAGTGTTCAAGATTCCGCTCGAGGGCTCTCTGGCCCTGGTCGTTCTTCTGACGCTGCTGCAGGGCCTCTGCGGTATGACGTATGGACTCGTCATTTCATCAGTGTGCGCCGAGGAACAGTCAGCCATGATGTTGGCGCTCGGAACTTTCTTTCCGAACCTCCTGCTAAGTGGTAGGCATTCACGGCATTACAACTAATAGCTGAGATTTACCATAGTTTCTCTCTCTCTCTCTCTCTCTCTCTCATTTGCCACTATTAGGGCATATTCCATAATCGTGTGTTACCACTCATTGCATACCTTAGGCATATTGCATGAGCAAGTGCGGGCATTTTTGACTGTTCCCTTCCCAATACATTACAGGTATTATATGGCCGATTCAATCGATGCCACGAATTGCTCGTTACATCGCGTATGGACTACCGCAGACGATCCCGACAGAGACTCTTCGTTGTATCATGTACCGGGGGTGGGGTTTCGATCGTGACGAAGTGTGGATCGGCTATGTCATTTCGCTGGCCTGGAGCATTTTTTTCCTGTTGTTTGCAACGGCTGCCTTTAAGGCCAGATCTTAGGCGGCATCAAATCCAAGTCAACTGTAATATCTTTCAGTATACCTATGCATACAAATAACAAGTTTGCATAATAATAGGAATACCTTATTACCTTATAAAGTTTCGGTTATTTCTAGTCCTTACTATTAAACTTAGCAAACGTATTTGCACTATTTGTGTTGATGTCTGAGTAACTTGTAGCACTGAGTAGCTTGCCCTGCGCAGTATATCAGGCTGGCGGAAAGCATAATGGAAAGGTTCAGTGAGCGACAATAATCACGAACTGGAAGGACGAGCCAACAACGCAGTGGAACGGCGGCCGAAGACCAACACAAGAAGGAAACAATAATAACCGAAACGCATACAAGTAGCAAAGCAAAACGAAAATAGTTCCAACAGAAACAGTTGTGACAAATACTAAAACATGTAATAAAGTAAAAACATTGCCGTGCGTATAAATACATACTCCTTAATACAAATTACAATGCAGACTGTTTGTCACTAATTATTTGAGGATGTATACACTTTAGTCGCACCTCTGTTCGAAGCGAACGATCAGATACTATGTGAATACCGAATACCGTTGAGAAAATTTATGATTATTAATCACCAGTAAGTGGCTTTATTTCCAAGTATATATATATATATATATATATCAACGAGATTAATTCGAGAGCTGCACTCATTAAAAGAACGAGTATACCCAGATTTCTGATTTACATCAAAGCAGAATATTTGCATCGCTTAATTTAAAGACCGCTCATGGTTTTACGTTTTTTTTAGAATTGCTCGCCTCTGGCCGTCGAAGAGAACAGGACTACCAGATATATAAGTGCAATACACGCGCTTTACAAGATAATACGTTTAGGGCACTCTACTGTCGTTTCAAGGCCTGGCTAGCAATGTATATGTATAGAAAATATTGCGATGATTTATTAATCATTTGCAATACGTTTGCACACTCGGCTGTGCTCGCCTTAATAAAAATTGTGCTAAAAAGGTGTCACGTGAGGTTAAGAATCAGCTGTCCGTGTCCTTGCTTGATGGTAGCCCCCGCTCTCATGGACCCGGTGCGAGCGGTGTATCCTCAAGGTTCCTTGCAGCGTTAAAACGGTAAGTGCCATAAGATTCCTCTTCGTGACGCCGAGCCCCAAGAGCGTCCTCGCAGATTCGGAGTCCCATACACTACTCATAGAGATAGTGATGGACCCGAATCTGCGAGGTTTTTGCGGGTCAAGGAGCGCCGCTCTTGAGAACTCGACGTCATATTTAGTGATCTTGTCCTGCCGCGCTTTTGCCAGGTCCCGGTTCGGGCCGCAAACCTCGGCACCTAAAACCCAGAATTCGGTAGGTGTTGTTATTAAGAGGTCGGGCTTTAGACCCGGTGCGCCTGGACGACGGAATACTCGCAGAGAAGACGCGCCACGCGATCACAGACGTCGTGATGTCTCTTCATAGTTTGTTTGTGTGTTGTATCGCACATCTGAGCGACATGAGCCAACGTCTCAGGCGCATGACACCCATGCCTACAACGTTTGTTGTAGCTCGGGCGTCGCCTGGCCAATCTGGCACGCGTTGGTAGTGCGTTGATTCTGAGCTTTAGTAGGTTTAAATACTCCTTACCAGATAAGTAGGGCATACCCTTAATCCAGTAATGTACAAAAGGCGTTTCGTCTGCATTTTAAAATGTGCCACATCGAACGTGTTGTGTAGTTGTTGAGACCAGTAATCAGTCTCTTGTGTAGCGAATGGAGGTTCCCAAGCGCTCGCAAAGAAGTCTTGTTTTCGCAAGGTCTTTTTTGAAGTGCTCGGTAATTAGCATCCATTGGACCCCAAGGTGCTTGGAGTGTTGTAGTGCTGTCAGGCGGGAGAGGCGGAGTCTGGGGATGAATGTTTAAAGGCAGGGGATGTTCAGGCCGTCGTGTGATGTGTGCGTGTACAGGTAGGCGTTCGGCACCGAGTTGTCGAGCTTAAGCCATTTCGACTTAACAACCTTGACCGCGTCCGGCACACCTAGACCGCCTAAAGAAACCGGGAGCATTACTTGTTCTCTTGCCGCACCAGTCAGCTTAAGATTTAGTATGATGTCTAAAATGTCTAAACTAAGTCCATTAAATGGTTGTAAAAGCTCTGGTGATAAAAACAGGTTGGAGCCTCTAAGAAGGTGTGTTAACCTCGTGGCTGAAAAACAAGATCTAAGAAGGAATAGACCGCATTGGGCGCCCAATTGGGGTAGTCTGTCTGTGGCGAAGTCGAGTTTATCTCTCTGACTGTCTAATGCTTTTGCAATGCCGTCCGGCAATAAGGGGACACCTAGCAGCTCCAGGTTAACCTTGTCCACTACGCGACAGCCCGGGAGCAAGTTTAAAAGGTTACTTAAATCTAATGACTCAAATTCTTTGGGAGCTGTGACATATACTTCACATTTGACCGGGTTCAGTGTGAGCCCGCTAATTGCAGTAAAATCATTAACTTTCCGGATATCGTCAAGTACGGTCGGGAGGTCCCCGCCCAGAATCCCGTCATCCAAGTACCAGGCATTAAGGGGGACTGCAGTGAATTCACCAATTCCTTGATACACAAACAAAAAAGTGGAGGACCCAGGGAATCACCCTGCTGAAGACCTGTCTGCGAGGCCATAACGCTCTGGGGCATTACTAGGTGCGATGGTCCTGAACCATAGGCCAGGTTCATCTGATGAAACAGTAATGGTGCCCACGACTTGACGGCTCGAAGCAAATGGTCTCCCCGGACGCTATTGAAGGCGTTTCGGAAGTCCAATTTGACCATTACCGTTGGCATTTTGCGCGACTGCGCGACTGGTATCATTATATGTACTTTAACAAACATCCTCGTCTGTCGTGCATTCATACTATTAATTGGATTATCACGATGATTATATTACTACCTAATTACACCATAGTTTGTTTTAGCGGGGCGTCTTCCCATGGTTCCTTACAATCTGTGCCATTTCCCTAGCCTAAGTTTGGTTTTATCTATCTCTTGCCATAATGGTTTATCACCGAAACCTAATGCCTCGGCTATGGACACTGTTCTCACTCCTCCTAGCTCGTTGCACTTCAGCACGATATGTTAGATGGATTCTTCTTCTATATCACACGCTCTACACCGAACGCTCTCAATTTCCGAGTATCTGGCCGCCAGCAGTCGGGTGTTGAGCATACCGGCCCTACAGTCAGCGAACAGCCCGGACGCTTGCGAGTTCGAATAAATGATATCTTTTCGGCCGTATTCCTTTTTTTGGTGCCTGTACAATTGCAAAGATGTCTTTCTCTCCATATTCTCTCTCCATTTTTCTTCGGCTGTTTTGTCAATTTTCTTCTTCACATATTTGGTTATCTGTTTATTTGTTATCACCTCGTGTTCTTCAAAATCCGTCGTATTGCACTTGAATTTGCGTTCAAGGAACTTTAGCCGCCTATCCCATTTGCTTGTATTTTTTTTTCAGTTTTGCTGTGAGCAGTTCGGCCGCCCAGTTTTGTTCTTCCTCACTTGCGGCTATGTTTTTTAGACGACTTATATACGATATCTTAGCTTGTGCTTTCCTTGCCCAGAAGCTGGATACTTCAAATTCCCCTTCGATAAATTGTGCTGCACATGTATACCTACATTGCATGTCGGCCAACTGCACGTTGTATTGTGTCCAATCTGTTTACCATGCTTGCGTCTAAACTCACAATAGCGTTAGCGTACGTCACTGTGGGCACAAACATGCTTTTCCAAAGCTCTTTAGTCACCATGAATCTATTGCAACTTCACAAAGCCTTCTTTCTTACAATCGTTTGTCCATTTTCAGGTCGTTCTCTTCTTATTGCATGCTCAGCTTTAAAAATATCTAGACTGTTTTCTATTATAACCCCCAAGTATTTGTATGCGTTTTTATATTCTATGTCTTTTCCCTGTATCTGTAGCGGCATCTCCCTGATTGTTACAAACTAATCTGCGGAACGAGAACAAATGTGTATCGAGAATAACATAGCACTCCGGCCTCGTCTTTATTCTTAATAATATCACACTTGTAACGCGGCACCGTGTGGTGCCCGGCTCATGACTCACCCCTTGTTGGCGGCTCTGATGCGTAGCGTGCTGCTTACCCTCGGACGCCGCCGGCGGTGGATCGACTCGTGCGTGCAGTGCGTGCGCCGCAGAGAAAAGAGAAACCTAAGACGGCCGCAGCCGTTTATATGCCGTAGTCGATCGACCTCCACCTGGCGGCAGTCCGCACTACTACAATAACGTCAGCTACAATGCGCCCTCTATATCTCCAGTACAATTATTGTCTGCTCTACCTGTGTAGCGCTATAACTGTCTGTTGTCTGCTTTGGTTGTGTGGCGCTCGGTCTATCTGTGACATCCTCCCCCTTTTGAGGAACGAAGTTACTTCAAAATAATTTCGTTGGGGGGGCTCGTCGAACATTAATTGCTTAATAATTCTATTCATGTGTGTGTCTTGGTGCCGACTCACAGCAACTTCGCGAGCCGTCCCGCTGGCCGATCGACGAACCGTCCTTCGCCGAGATGTATGCGGTAGGCGCGCGGTACGCCGCCTCTCCCCGGCAAGGCCTCTTCAATGAGTCCGAGTCGCCAGTATGCTCGCGGCAGAGCTTCATCTTCTAGAATGACGACGTCGCCTTTCTTCAATACGTCGTTTCGCTCTCCCCGGCGTCGTAGAGCTGTTCTCAACACGAGTATGTACTCGCTACGCCACCGCTTCCAGAACGAATTTAACAATCTTTCCTGTTGTTTCCAAATATTTGAGAGCCCTCCGGGATGGTTGCCGAGCGACGTTAGTTTGTCGACTGGGAACGTCATCGGCACCTTTGGTGTGAGGAAATGACTCGGTGCCAAGGCCCTTGGCTCATCAGGCCGATCTGGAACTCGCGTGATAGGTCGCTGATTAATTATTGCGGCTACTTCGTGCATTATCGTTATGAGATTCATTAGCTTTAGTTTGTTCTTCTTTAATGTCTTCCGCAAGCAGCTTTTCACCACTCCTACTATTCGTTCGAAAAAGCCTCCCCACCAGGGAGCCCTTGGGACGTTAAAGTCCCACGAGACTCCCCCGTGGCCCAGGAAATTCTGAACAACTTCGTCGCGGATCGCCTTGGTGAGGGCTACTAGGCATCTGTTCGCTTTCTGGAACGTTAATGCATTGTCTGAAATAAATTTATCGGGTAGCCCGCGTTGCGCCGTGAATCTCTTTATAGCCGCTAGACAGGCTTCCGCCGTTAGGTCTTCCACCACCTCTAAATGAATTGCTCGTACTACTGCGCAGGTGAAGATTGCCACCCATATTTTCTTCTCCTCGCCCCGGTCTCCTCGTACCACGAGCGGGCCGAAATAATCAATGCCGGTTGTCTTAAATGGGCGGAAAGAACTCTCAATTCTCGAGGCTGGCAGTGGCGCTTCTTCTATTCTAGCGATCTTTGCTCGCTCTCTTGCGCATGCGGCGCATTTGTAGATCGTTGTCTTGACTAGTTGTCTCATTCTGATGATCCAGTAGTTTTCTCTTAATTCGTTCATCGTTGCTTCAACTTTCATGTGGCGGACTCTGCTCTCGTGAGCATGTGCGATGATCAACCGCGTAAGCGGGTCGTCCTGCAACAGGATCGGGTGGCGGGTTTCAAATGGCTCTTCCGCCAACTGCAGGCGGCCGCCGACCCGCAGCAGGCCCTCCTCGTCGATGAACGGCTTAAACTCTGCGATCTTCGGATTGTCGGGTGCTTCGTTCTTGGCGAGGCTCGCTATAGTCTCCCCCAAGCAGCGTTGCTGAGCTTGACAAATGAGACGCTGCTTCGAATCGGCGAGCTCTCGCGTTGTCAGCGGCTCTGTTGCAGACTTTTCACCCTTAAAGCGCCGTACCGCTCTTGCAATTGTCGCCGACACCCTGACAAGACGCTGCAAGCTTGAAAACTTGGCCGGATCGATGACTGGAGGCTGATCCACTGCTAGCAAAGCTCGAACTTCAGGGAGCTCCTCATACAATGCAGGACTTGCCTTAAATACGGGATACTGCGCAGCTGGATCTATTAGGAAACCTGGACCCTGTAACCATAAGGCGCTCGCCTTTAGCTTATGAATGCTCATACCACGCGAGGGTAGATCAGCTGGGTTCTGTTCTCCTGGGCAATGATGCCACTGCCGCACCTCCGTATGTTCCATTATCTCCAATAAGCGATTCCTTACAAATACTCCCCACCTATGTGGTGCGGCCGAGTATATCCAATGCAATACTACCTGCGCGTCCGACCAATAAAACGTTTTGGCGTCGCCAAGCTCTAATTGCTCTCGTACCTTTCTTGCAAGTCTGACGGCCAACACGGCAGCCATCAACTCCTTCTTTGGTATTGTTAACCCTTCAATTTGCTGCAACGGGACTAACTTGGCCTTGGCCGCGACCAAGCCAATCGAACTAGTACCTTGGGTGTCGGTGACCTTGGTGTATATCACGGCGGCGTACGCTCTGTCGCTCGCGTCGGCGAATGCGTGTATTTCGACCGTCGTTCCGCGCCTGAGCCCCAGGTCTCTCTTCACCTCGAAGTCCGCCAGCCCTTTCACCTCGTCCACCCAGGCCAACCACCGCCGCGTCAACTCCGCTGACAGTGCTTCTCCGATCGGTCGCTTGGTCTGGTGGGCTTCCTGGAGAATGCACTTCAGCTTTGTCGTGAACGGCGCGATCAGGCCCTGGGGGTCGTAGAGTCGCGCGCAGGCGCCCATGAGCGTGCGCAAGGTGGGAGGGGCTGATGTCGCGAACTCCAACATCCCGTCTGGCTGGAATGTGAGCGTGTCGGCCTCCTGGTTCCATCCTACACCTAGTACTTTTTCTATACCTGCTGGACGCAGCAGCGTGACCCCGCGAGCTGCGTCGGTGTGCACGGTTTTTTCTCGTCGCCGAACTGGGCTCGTAACGCCGGGCAGTTGGACTTGAATTTCTTCAGAACCATACCCGCATCACCCAGTATTTTGACCACCGCGTGCCACAACCGTTCCGCCTCGCCTGAGGACTCCGCGCCCGTCAGCATGTCGTCCATGTACAGGTCATGGAGAATACTCTTACACGCGTCGTGATGGCTGGCTGCGTATTTCTCCGCGTGGGCTCGGATGACGGCGATCGTATTGTGTTGGCTGTCCTTTACACCGAACGAAGTCGAGGTCATCCGGGTGGAAGAGGTTCTGCAAACTCTTGATCGATGAACGTGCGAATCTCTCGTACGTAGTCTGTCCTCAGCTCCGGATCTCGTCGTAGTCTCTTCGCCAATGCTTCTAGTTGCTTTTCTGATGCTTTCTTATTGTTGTTGATCATCGATACGTTGGGCTTGAGATTGAGCCGAACTTGGTAGCGTCCGTCGGTGGACCGCTCTACCGTCGATAGGAAGTGTTTTGCCACAATCTGTGGGCTCTTCTCTTGTAATTCGTCTGGCCCGAAGCGAGTCTCGAGGCCGACGGTTCGGGTATCGAGGCGCCGTGGCCCGCCCTCCATGATGCTAAACGAGCTGTTCGCACCTAGCAACAAATCGACGGCCACCGGCCCGCCGGCCCTCTCCGCAAGCTCGTGCCCATGCCTAGCCCGGAGTCTTGGCGATGGGGTGGGTAAGTGGGCTGCTGTGATCTCCTCCACTACTCTCGCGGTAAGCATTACTGGTTCACCGTTACGCGGCACCAACTGCAGCTGTACGATAGGCAATCTCTTGGCTTGCTGAGGCCGCCGAAGACATGCAGATAAGTGAACTCGTTGCCGATGGTCTTCGCCGGATCGCGGTTCCACGTGCGTCTGGTATACTTGTGCTGAGTCATTCCGCGAGGCTTCCCTCGCCGGCCTCGGACTACTCGACCACGGCCGCGGCGTGGTACCCGACCCTGGCTTGCTATCTCTCTGTGTTAATGATTTTTGTTTTTCTCGCGACGTCACCTCGATCGAGAGGAAGTGTATCAAGTCCTGAAACTGTTCATAAGGTAGTTAAGCACGTAAGCGTAGTTGTCGGCGTCTAGCGGTATCTCGGCGACGGCTCTCGCTGCCTCGCCTTCGAGTAGGTCACGCAATATCTTGTGTCGCTGCAGATCGGACAACCCTTCTTTTTCGTCAACCAATGTTCTAAATTCTTCGATGAACACTGGGAACTGGTGTCGGTGACCACAAAATCTTCGTAGCTTTGGCGCCGGCAATTGTGCGCCGCCCGAGCTGCCGGCTTCTTGTAACGACACTAGCCGATTCAAAATCGCCTCGATCCCCTCTTGCGCCGCCGCGCCGGTATTCACTGGTACTCTGCCGGCCGCCTCACGCTGCAATTCTAGGAACGACGCCATTGCATCGGCCAGCGCGCGGGCGTCCGAGGGCTTCACATCACGCTCAGCACCGCCCGGGTCGCCTTGGTTCCCCTTGTTGGCGGCTCTGATGCGTAGCATGCTGCTTACCCTCGGACGCCGCCGGCGGTGGATCGACTCGTGCGTGCAGAGCGTGCACCGCAGAGAAAAGAGAAACCTAAGACGGCCGCAGCCGTTTATATGCCGTAGTCGATCGACCTCCACCTGGCGGCAGTCCGCACTACTACAATAACGTCAGCTACAATGCGCCCTCTATATCTCCAGTACAATTATTGTCTGCTCTACCTGTGTTGCGCTATAACTGTCTGTTGTCTGCTTTGGTTGTGTGGCGCTCGGTCTATCTGTGACACTGATATCCCCGGAAAAGGTTCCATTTGCACATTTCTTTCTGTTAAACTCCTGTCCAATATTTTTCGCCGTTTCTCCGCATATGGTTAGCATTATTTGCAACACCTTCAACTAAAATCAGCATATCGTCTGCAACTAACAGGACACACGGTCGGAGGGATACTATATCATCACCACCATTTTAAAACCAAGATTCGATTCATACACATGTCGTGCCACCTCCTCAATGTACAGTAAAAACAGTGACACAGAGCAAGGACATCCTTGTCGAAGTCCTTTCCTCAATCTGTAGAAATCAGATGAGTTCGACCCGATTCTTGCAAAGATGTAGCTCCTGTCATATATTTCTTTAAACATACTGACCCATTCCTGTTCTAATCCACCTTCTATCATCTTGTTCCAAAGAGTGTTTCTATCGACCGTATCGTAGGCCCGTCGGATATCTAGGAATGTTGCAACTAAGTTCTGTTTTCTAGATCTGGCCCAATAGATACTATTCCGTTAGTACGAAAAAACTATCCTCTATTCTCCTGCCTGTTCTAAAACCACTCTGCCATGGTCCTATTAGTTTCATCTCTTCCAGCTCGTCCTGTAGCCTGTCTCTAAGATTGGCAGCACATATCCTGTACACAACGCTTGTTACCGTTCTTGGTCTGCGATTGGACAATTTCGTGTTTTCCGCCCCTGGCTTTGGTATGATGGCGACTCTTCCTGTTAACCATTTTTGAGGGATCTGCTCTCCATCAAGAATCTTTTTTGTTCATTTCATTCAATTCACCCGCCAGGTATTCGTACATTGGCGTGCCAATATTCTTAATCAATTTTAGCGATACCCTATCCTCTCCACACGCAGTTTTGTCGTCTTTTGATCTAATAACCTGTTCGATCTCTTCCTTACTTGTCCTCCAGCCAATATCTCTTCTTACATGTGTTTGTTAATTTTGTAGTTTATATATGTCTGCGTCAAACATAGTATTTAGTGTCTCATTTATCTCTTGTACAGTGTGTATCCCTTTTCCTCTCCTCTTTCGTTATCTCCAGCTATTTTATCCTGCTGTTTTATGTATTCCCAGAAACGTGTCATCCTCTTCCCTGCGCTATTGTTTGTTATGTTTTTTAAATCTTTAAGTTTGTCTAATCTTATTGCGTTGGCTATATCATCGCTTAGTTTCATTTTTACTTGCATGTATTCCCTCCACAGCTTATCTGCTTGCTCCATGTCATTTTGGCGTACCGCCTTTCGATGTTGTTTGGACAGGTGTCTTCTTTGATGCAAACCTCTATTTAAACCTTCATTCCACCAAGAGTTGATCGTGTGACGTGGTGCCAAACTGACAATTGAGTTATCTAGGATTTGCTTTGCCATTCTAATAATACCTTTTTCATACGGTTGTCCTACCCCAGTTTTTCTCCACTGTTCTAGCCCTTTTGCAAACGTTCTCTTGTCTATTATTTTTGTAGTTTTGTTCTGTTTTCTCTTTAATTTCGGGTGCCTACTCTGACCGCTAAAAGTTATCAAATTGTGGTCGCTTCCCACATTGTGTTGTTTATCTTTGTCAATACACATTTTTACAATCCAGTTTTCTGCTCTTTGGTTGGCCAGTACATAGTCGACGGTCGACTTCTTTTTTGCCTCTGTATAGGTGAACGTTCCCTCGCATTTCACACTTAGTTTCATATTATTTAAGCTTGCTTGGCTACACAGATTTTCTAAATCCCTACCCGTCTCATCGGTATTTTTATCAAAGTAAAACAGATGCGCATTGAAATCCCCTATAATTATGGTTTTTGTGTTCTCGTTAACAAGCTCCTTAATTGTTTCATAGAATATCTTGTTTTTGTTTTCTGTATTGCTGGGTGGCCTGTATCCAACTACAATTCTTAAACAGCCTGGCCGTTTCCCTATTTCCACTGCTATTAGGTTGCTTCCTTCACTTGCCTCAACAACCTCTACATGATGACTTTTCCTATCAGTACTCCAACTTTTCCGAATCTGTTTTGTGACACTTTTCTGTTTACACCTATCCACCTTACATCCTTATATAACGGTGGAGTTTCTACTTGAAGCAAGTGTGTCTCAGTCACAGCTAACACATCCAGACTAATCTCGTTCATTATTCTGTATAGCACCTCCTATTTTTCTTGTTTTTGTCCTTCTCGTATGTTTAAATATCAAATTTTTAGATTTTGTCGGCCGTTTAACTTTGTTCCTCTTCCTTTTCCCCCTCAACGCATCTTTTTATATTGCTCTGGGTCGGGTTTGGGCCCTCCAGCCCCACTTCTCGTGGCCCCAGCAGTCTCTATTCCCCCATCTCCCTCCCCAACCATTGCTTCCTCCATGTGCGCCAGCTGTTGTTCGTGCTCATCGGTGGCGCTAAGTAAATCGTTCAGTCCGCCTTGATATACCACCGTTCTCGCGCCTTCATTCGCCTGAAGCCAAATTTCTGTTTCGTTGGCTACGTCCTCGGCCTTCCTGCCGCCGAAATAGCGAATGTCGACACTCCGATCCTTATCTATTCCCGTCAAGAGTGCATCCTTATATCTCCCGACCCAGGAATCTCCAATAACAAGTGCCGTCTATTTGCTCATTTTCTTCCAGGTTTTCTCGTTGTTGGTGCTGTTGCTCTTCTACCCGTATATTCGCGACCATTTGCATCGCTCTGCGCATTTCTGCTCGTGAATTCTCTGCTTCTGTTTTTGCTTGTCGCAGTGCCGCTCTCAGCCCATTTGTTTCCTGCGCGAACTTCTCCTATATGTCTTTAATCTTTTAAAGGAGACGTTGTTCAATTGCGTTCATCTCATTAAGGGTGTCTGTCTCGTCATTTTCAGCAGCCCCGATGTTGTTTTTCGGATGCTGCTGTATCGGTAGGGTCGACTTGGCTTGTGTGTCGGTTTCAGTCTCCTCCGCGGCTGCCGTCGATTTACAATGTGCGCCGGTTTTGCTTCTGGCGGTCTGAGGGTCTAGCTTGTCCTCCGCTAGATTGTCTTCCGTTTCACTTATCCAGATATTTTGATCATTTATACCGAAGAAATCAATTTTGTTGGGCCTTTTCTTAATGGCCCCGGTTGATACTGGGGTGTCAATATTCGAAGATTAATGGTATTTGCCTCCTGGCTCGGTTGTATTCGGTGACGGGGTGTTTGTACTATCACTTTCAAATCTACAACGGCCGCATTTCCATTTCATGCTCGCATTTTTCCGCTGCGCTTTTCGTAGTTCCGCGCCTCTTAGCGTGCAGCCTATGTTTCGCAGGCACTCATCATGCTAGCACTGGTCACAGACAGAACACTTTACTCCTCTGGTGGCCCTGTCTATATTCTTGTCACATTGGGCGCACAGTTTTGTCTGACAATGTTTGCTGTCACTATCGTCAAACCCGTTGCTGTTGTATGCTGCCATTATCTTCTTTAGCACCAGGCAATGCCTAACGACTCGTCTCGCTTAGTTACACAGAAGTACCTCTTATAAAAAATACCTTCCGAATACACAGAATTGTTCACAGCACTGAATTTAACTAAAAATTGCACAATTTTCGGGACCTCGATCCAAACGTCACCGTTCACAACGACCGCTAGCAGACGACTTTTTCCGATATAATTCCGGTATCACCCAATTTTCCTGAACTTCGTGCCTCGAGCTAGTATTCTTGATCTTAGTACTATTACGCTTCATATCGCATGCATATACGTATATCCATTACGGAAACCATCTGTCTGACACAGAGCCTAGTGGAAGCCGTGTATCTCAGACGTCCTTGTCAGATGCTTCTCCTTCCCCCTTTATATCTTCGCCTTGTTTAATCTGTTATCGCCCTGAACGTGTAAAAATCTGGATCTATCCCTTTTACAAAACCTCTACCTCTCTTTGCCCTATATATGTTTCAAACGCTTCAAGTGCCCAAAATCTACCGCGCCTAACGTTTCGCTTGAAAAGCCATGTTTAAACATAATCATGCACTATGGTTCTGGTGTCTACGTGGCGACCGCCGCATGCAAAACCAGTAAAAAAACGTTACACTTTCTGACCTCTCATCAGGCCTATTTAACTTTGCATTTGCATTCAGAAATGAAATATTTATACCCGACATATTTAGCCTCGATCGAATTGCTTCAATGGCTTTAACTGTACTGACAGGTACACTAAGCGGGTCGCTTACGGCAACAAGCATTTATGTGTAAGTAAAAACAGCTACGAACTAGTACCTTTTTAAAGCCATAGACCAACCACACAATAATTTTATGCATAAAGACTCTTACTGCTAAGCAACTGCGACTAACAATAACTTATTTTCTAAGCTAGTGACTTTTATTTTAGGCCAGAAACCACGACAAAACTACAGACGATGGATCTTGATGAGGAACAAGTTATATGCCAAATATGCCATTGCCGTGCCCATGCTACCCGTCGTGGATGCCTGAATAGGAAATCGAAGTTCAGGAAAATTTGACACGTACACGGACAGATGACCAATCCTTAGAGTTGAACGCCAGCCGCTACATTCGCAAAGATGCCAAAGCAGCCTTTGCCAAAGAGAAAAACTGCAAATAGTAAATGTAGTTGAATAATAATTAATATATCTCTGATATACAAACGATATACGTAAAGTCGAATTTCTTACCATTAAAGCTTATCTTTTATATATCCAACCCTGAAATATCTACTTTAACCAACTACGCATGATTAATTTATATATATATATATATATATATATATATACTTAATATTTTATATTATAAGGGTATTTATATGTTTAATGCCGTTTAATTGTCGCAATGTATAATTCGCATAAGTCATAAAAAAAGTCTAATAATGATGCAGCGGATAAACCGCATGATAGCGTGTTACAAAAATACTTTTGTAACAAGAAAGCTAATCATTTCCTATCTGCCAAAGTATCGGAGAAACTGCTCAGCAAGATAGATCGGGAAAATTCAGAACTGACCAATTAAAGCTTTGTGGATCCAGTTGGAAGAAGAGTCCGATTTAGTTTTTAAAACCAATATAGATGGACAGGAAGGGTGCCTGTACATCTTTTGCGAATATCAATTTTATGAAGATCCGTGTATGCCTCAGCGTTTTATGGAGTATAACGTATCACTTACTACGTCAGCATCAAAAAAGAGTAATGTTTCTCTACCAGTGAAACTCAACGTATGCATGTATAATGACAATAGGCCATATAAAAAATGCAATAGTTTATCATCCATGTTTCCTGATCTTGAAATGGCTAAATCTTGAAGTATGTTTGATAAGTTTTATCATCAGCGACAAGCGGACGAGTTGCAGAGTAACTACAGGGACTGCCGACGAGAACTGAAAACTGTCATCACTCAAGCGAAAGCGGAGCTCGTGGCGGCGGTGGAGGCTGACCCCTGGGATACGGGTAAGCTTTGCCGACTCCTCTTCATCACCCGATCCTGAAGACCCCGGAGCAGGTGCAACTGCTTGTTGGAAGGAGCGGTCACGGACGAGCGCCGCCGTCTACTACCCCCCGTCGCGAAGTCCCTGGCGATGCACGCGGCGCCTGCGTGGGCCGGTCTAGCGCTACGCACCGTTCGCAACAGACGAGTTCTTCGTGCGACGCACCGCAGCGCAGCATGGCCCTTCGGGTCTGCCGGGCGTGCAGCACGGTGAGCTCAGAGGCAGCCCTTGTCCTGGCTAGCCAACTCTCCTGGCATCGCCTGGCCCGAGAAAAAGCGAGCGTAGGACGGATGGCGCGACGGACTTCACGCTAGCCAAAGCGGCAACGCTTGACGCGTGAGTTCACGAATGAGCCACGCCAAGCTCAGAGGAGTTCCAAGCAAACTGGACCAGGTCGCTTATACCGGACCTCTGACGTTGGTATGACGACGGGCCGGGGACCGTTTGCGTACTTCTCGGTCCAGGTCTTCACGGGCCACGGCCAATACCAAACCTATATGGTGCGGATTGGGAAGTCGCAGGTGGACATGTGCACACTCTGCACGTCGGGGCAGCCGGATATTGTTGACCACACGGTCTCGCCCTGCTCCGCGCTGGCCCAGGTCCGCGGAAGCTCAACGCATTGCTATGCAGTGAGATCGACACGTGACATTGTCGGCCATATGATAGAGGATGCCGTTTTTATGCGGGATAATACGCGGCTAGGGGGCGCTTGTCGCGCGCGCTACCTCTTTGTTTCGGTCCAATCATGCCGTTGGTCGTTTGTGATATGTCGCGGGCAAGACAAAACCTTGGATATGATCACAGGCAAATAGCAATGCTACATAGCACGGTAATGCCTGTTTATGGGTCGCTCTATTTCTAGCTTACTCTTACTTAACGCTTGTGTAAGCTTGTTTCTATATGTCACTTTCCACCGCACCTATCAACTATCTTCACGCTCGCGCCTTGCTTTTAGCATTGAGAGTCTTTGCAGTCTCATATGGGCGGCCTTGCACTTGGCTAATTGGAAGTCGGCTTGTCTCGCCTCTGCCTCGTCCGGTTTTTTTTACTCAGCTAATTCCGCATCTTCGTCTAGATCCAATAACGTCTTATACATGCCTTTCCTGCCTGGGCGATCTCTTCATTCACCAGACTTCCTACTGCATATCGTGCGTGGCTTGGGTATTCTGAGGCTAAAACAGGTATATGTGATCACTCATAGTCTCCGACTGCCCTGCGACGCGCCATTCCCCAATCATAGAAAACATCGATTAGCTGATATCGATAGTATATATATATTTGTTTATTTTGCAATAACATTGCATTTTAAGATGTTACATAATTACAAAACTGATATTGATAGTAAGGTCTATAAAAGCTGTCCCCGATGATGACAAGTCCCTTGTTAAAGCAGCTAGGAAGTCTCAGCTACTCCTTTGGCCTGCATCATTTTGACCCTTTTTATAAGGTTTATGAACCAGAAGTTCCCTTGCCACCGTGAGTGGCGTGTATATTAGGGATTAGCATACATCCGCTCGGCAAATAGAGCGACATTTAAGATCTAGCCTTAAAGGCAGTCGTCGCAAACAACAGGAAAAATGCGGTCCATATTAGCGTAACGATAAAGCCGATGCACACCTCGTCGTGATCAAAGCCCCACCCCCGGTACATGATACAACGAAGCGTCTCCGTCGGGATTGTCTGCGGTAGGCCGTAGGCGATGTGACGAGCAATTCGAGGCATCGATTGGATCGGCCAGATGATACCTGTAACGCATCAGAAGGGAACAGTCATAAGTACACGACCTTACGTAGGAATTAAGGCATGGACTGCGTCCGTCGAGCGATGGACTTGCTGAGCATGCTATCCAGGTACAATCTTGTCAACAATTTTTGCTGTAGGTAGACGCCCAACAGAAGCGATTTGAGTTGCGTCTAATAATGTCGACTAGTAACGCGTATGGCGTATGCGCTACGAATATTAACAGTGGAACAAAGAGAAAGCAAAAGAGATTTTCTTAAAAGCTTACCGCTGAGCAGAAGATTTGCATAAAAAGTTCCGAGCGCCAGCATCATCGCCGACTGTTCGTTGGTGCACACAGACGATATGACGAGTCCGTACGTCATTCCGCAGAGGCCCTGCAGCACTGTGAGCGAAATGACGAGCATCAGAGAACCCTCTAGTGGCATCTTGAACACGCCGAACGTGAACACCAGCAGCAGCGCAACCTGAACAACCAACAAGGAGAATTGGGCGTAGACGTGCGAAAGGACCACCTCAAATGGTCTCACGCCGGCCACCCAGCAACGCTCCATAGTGCCTTCACGTGTCTCCGTGATGATGGTGATCGACGTCAGGCCGACGGCCATAATGTACGTGATCGAAAGGATGATGCCAGGCGCCATGAATTCGGTGAAGCTCGGTTTGCCGTGGCCGTAGACGGGGTCAAGCATACGCACCGGTAGCTGAGCGAGGGCCACGTTCTTTCCCATCCGCTGCAGGAGATTTTCACAGAAAGTCTGCAATTTGACGGCACATTGAGCGTTAGGAAACCACAGTTTCTTTAACTATATATATATATATGTCTTGAAGACAGAACTGTGTATACAACTCCAGTGGCGGATCGAATATTACTAGTAATGGGAAAATTAATAATTTGTAAATAAGATTATAGTATGATGAGAGGACGAACAAGACTTGCATATTTGATATCAACAATCGACAAACCCAGAGAAATACATTTGCTCATCCACTTAACGGATCTGATACCGTTAAGTAGATGAATAACGGTTCATGCCTCTTATGGCAAGGAAAGCATGGGTAATGATGCTCTTGAGATCCTAGACCGTGCGAGAGCGACCATTACGTTCAGTTTCAGACCTGAAAACGACGTTATCTTCTAGACGGTCATGTCCACTCGGTCCAGTAAAAGCACTTACGGTGAAAGTTTCGAAGATGGTCTTCTGCAGGGTGAAGCCAATTTGCTGGTTGGTCATATCCATATAGATGTCGATGGTCGAATCTGCGATCGTCTCATTGTCCGCGTCGAAACCGAGGATAAATCGCTGCTGCAAGGCGGCCGAGTAGTGTCGCCCGATGCTGATGACGCCCCAATTTTCGCCCCGTTCGACGCTCGCCAGTGCATCTTCGAGGCGGTTGTACGGCCGCTGTATGATCGTGTGATTCGAGAGGGACTGGAGAAAGCGCTGCGAGTAGATCGGGCGGTGGTCCGCGTTCACGACGGCCATTGGCAGGTCGAACGGGTCGGCGCCAATGCATAGGCAGAACAAGACGATTTGAAACGACGGCACTAGGAAGTTGAACAGCAGGACGGGAATGTTACGCTTCAGCCGCGTCGTATTCTTGAGGATGAGCGCCATCGCCCGACAATACTTCTCGAAAAACGTGTGTTGCTTGTTCGTATTTGTTCCGTACTCGTTGAGGTGGTGGGGTCGGCGGGCAATAGGGTTGAGGTGAGCAATGCCGCCGCCCGGTGGCAGGGTGTACTTCACGTCAAGAGGTAACTCATAGGGTGGCGGCACGTTCTGCAATAAATAATTCCAATCGACCCCAAGGCGGACGGCGTTCTTGAATAACTCGATTTTTCTGTACTGCACGCGTAGTTATTACATATAGTCGACATATGAAGCTAGCAGAAGAAAAGTGACCGGGTCTATGAGGGGTGATGCACAAAACTAAATTGTGCCGTAAACATAACTGCTTAGAGAACATTTTCAAACTTGAACGAATGATTGAATTGTCCGATTTGAGATCACTAGTAAATAATATATCCTACATGTTTTTGCTGTTGGTCCAAGTTGCGTATATCCATATGTTCATCCTAAGCTTTACCTGTTTGACAGCAGTGCGGCCTTCTTTATCAGCAAGACACAACTTCAGGAAGACATCCTCAAGCGAAGCGCAGTTGTATTGCTCGAGCAGACATTCGGGCTCGTCCTGGGCCAACATCTTGCCGGACCTCATCAGTCCCACAATATTGGCTTGACGTGCTTCTTCGATGTAGTGGGTAGTAACGATTACTGTCATGCCCTCCTCGCGGGTCAGCGTGACCAGATAGGTCCAGATACTGCACCACACATACCCAAGGGAGAAACACAAGTCAATACACGTAAATGGATATTCATAGGAAAAACAGGAGGCGACATAAAGCCAATGTATAAGACAAGCCCGAACAGAATAGATAACCTGTTACTGAAACATTCCCTCTTTGTGCCTATTCAGTATATTGCATATGGCTCACTGTCCTGCATACCTAACCTGTGAAACTATCAGCCACGTTATTTTATCATGTCGGCTTGATTTTGTACATCCGGTACAAAGAGCGGTTGCTTAGCTAGTACGTGATTAAGGTATGTGAAGAAAAGAGTACTCACGCTTGTCGTAGAAGAGGATCCACACCGACTGTGGGCTCGTCGAGAATCAGAAGAGGCGGCTTGTGGATGAGTGCGACAGCCAGCGACACTCGACGTTGTTGACCGCCGGACAGATTCTTGACCAGGCGATTCTTGTTGGGGAGGTCCAAAAAATCGAGCAGAAACTCGATTCGTTCTGTCAGATCGACGTGGCACGTTGACGTGGAAGCACATGCGGCATAATTGGAGAGAGCGACAGACTTAGCTTTTGATCGGAGTTTTGCGCATCACTCGATAAACTTTAAAACTATTTTGAATCGAAATAAGAAGCAAACAAGATTCTATCGTTGTTCCTATGGGTCAAAGGGATACTGAGTATCGTTGTCGCCGCTACTGAGTCTTCGCAGATAGGTGTTCGATGCACAGCTTAGTTGTCATAAATACGCTAGTATTGAGAGCACTATTTTTTAGTAGTACGTAACTGTGGCGTCGCCTAACTAGTCTCGTTGTCGCTACTACCGACAATAAACTAGCAATAATAACCGGTAGTAAACCCCTTTAATATGACGGCACATCCTCCGTTACCCCATACAAGTACTCGTACATACCCCCCATCAAGTACATTGTGCTGTGCGGTTCGATCAGAGCACAATTTTACGCCTTATAAATATAGTTTTAAATACCAGCATGGGCTCTACATCAAGCGGGTAGCCGTGGCCAACTGGGATTATTGTAGATCTCAATTTTCTAAGTAGTCAACCAATTTTATTGTCGTAGTATGTTGGCAATCATCCATACGTACCTTTTATCAGGTGGCGAGGCATATGAAACACTTGACCAAAGAAAAACAGTGTCTCCTGGATGGTTAATTCGGGGTATAGCGTCAATTCTTGGGGCATATACCCAACTCCGGGCCCAGGTATAAAAGCGCCTGGTGTTCCCGGCTTCTGACCGAATACCCGGACCTGTCCTGCTTGTGGTGTTTTCCGTCCAACGATGCAGCGTAGCAACGTCGTCTTTCCACACCCGCTCGGGCCAAGGAGGCCATAGCTGTCAAGGCAAAAGAAGTCAGATAAATGTTCATTGTCATTAACGTTAGACCTAGAGGGGAATGGGTGTACTATCAGACGTATTTCTTCATTCTATCAAGCGCATTTAGATGTAGTAGGAACAGTCAAATACTAAACGGCAGTATGTGGCAGTATGCATTGTCACTTACATTTTGCCTTGGGGCACGGTTAGATCAATGCATTTAAGCACTTTGGCTGCCCAACTGCCATGTCCATAGGTGACGGCTAGTCCGTCAACGTCAACGGCCAACTTCTGGGTCCTCCGCATCGTGGCCTGGTCGAAAGGGAGCCGCACAGGTCGCAGGCTACTGACGACATCGTGAGGGACAACGAAGCCGTCGTTGTCGTGGCCAGTGCCCCGCGCCAGCTGCATTTGGCCGCTGCGTATACTCCATGTTGATGAGCGCGACTCCGATTCAACCTCTTCGCCATTGGTTGCAGTGTAGAGCGAGCACTAGAAATGGTGGAGGTGGTGGTGGTTGTTATTTTTGAGATCGCAAGTACGACCCGATCGAATACACGAAAGAAATAGAAGCAAGAAAACAATGCACGAAATGCACTGAATGTAATTTCTGAATCAAACGGCTGTGCTCCCGCTGATTTATTGTGATGTGTATATATATATATATATATATATATATATATATGCATTTCTTAACTCTTGGTTGGTCGTACATTTATTGCATGGTAATTTGACCGGTTCCATTACCGCACTTCACAAAGCAGCGGAGTTTTCGAGCATAGCGACGCATTGGGCATTCGGACTCTCTATTGCCAGACTTAGACCTGATATTAGCTAGAGTAAAGAACTTTTGTGAAAAGGAACTTTTGCGACTAATTCTTGTTTTGTGGCCCACGTTTAACTGGCACGCTACCACGGCTTTAATAAGGTAGCAGCAGCTTCGCCATGCGGACGAGCTTCTGCTATAGCTGTTGAGATCACGCACAGAAAACGTCCCGTAGCGTTTGGTCCTGACTTGGTCCAAACGCCGAACTCTCACTGCTCCGTTGTCAAACTTACCTTGGCGGTCGATGAGCTACTAATATCATCGTCGGGGGCAGCACGGCATTGGCCGTCACGATTTGCAATGAACGGAGCCATGGTAGACGCTTGCACGCGTACGTCTGGTTCGTTAACTGCCTGCGTGTAATGCTCGTCACCGACGACACAACAACAGCTGGTTTGGCGAGAGTCGTGTTGTTGCTACAGGCAGCGTAAAGGTGCGTGTGTTCGTAGTTCACGTACCACGATAACTGAGTCTATGTCGTCTTGAGCAGAGCATAGACAAGGCAGACCAAGATAGCAAGTTGGCTTTCAATAGCAGCAGTACAACTTAATACTCTAACAACAAGATCACTAGCGTAGTGCAATGCAGTCGTCAGTCAACACACTCGCGGACGGTAACTGCACTCCAAGCGCTACGTTGCTCTCGAGTTGCACACACAGCCGACGTTGAATGAAGCCTCAGTTTTAAGCTCTAGGAAGACTACCGTCTGGCGAGCGCACAAAGGTGGCGAGACTCACTTCTATTCGAACTCTCCACTCGTCGCCAGATCGACCCCAGCACCGGAAAAGCCTGTCTGCCGCACGCAGCGCCTGACCTGACATCTCCTATCTCCGTGCTCGCTCGGCTTCGGTACTTCGTTTCGGCATTCGGGGGGGCGGTACACCCCATGCTAGAGCGACTGGCATCGCTAGAGATGCCAGTCGCGGTGGGCGTACCACCAGTATGTTGTAGTGGTAGCAGCAGCCTCTGTAACCCCCGCTCGCCGCCCACACCTTCTCAACCCCTCCAGAAAGCTTGAGTGCTTCGTGACACCGAGTTTGATTCGTAGACGGAATTTGCGCGGAACATATTCAACATGGCGTAGAATCGCATCGAAGACCTACATATATAAAAGACAGTCCGCCATCGTTACGGTAAGGAGGCACGCAAAGGCTACCGGGGCGCTAACACGTCTGTTTTGCTGAAATGATTCCCCTGAAGCTCCGACTCTTTGGGCTACGCAGGCGAGTCCTGTTTCGGGCGAATTTTAGTTACATTATGGTATCTAGGCCGATCTTTGTACAGGCAACGATAATTATAACTATATATATTATATTTACAAGTATATACTCGGCGTGGCAAAGTAAGATTCATTTAATTGTGTTCGGACATGGCATATGCATAGGACGTACAGACAGAGTTCTGCAATGTGATTCAGTCCGTCGCTTCTATTCCTTTTCCGTTTGGTGCCGAACGAGATGTTGGTCGTACCGCGGCAGACAACGCGTCAAGGGTAACCCCGCCATTGGTAGAAATTACGTGGTTGACGATTGCACGATCTCCTGGCCATCTAGGCGGAGGTGAAGGTCGGGGCATTTTCTTCGGCCCACCAAGAGTATCGCCTCGCTTTTTGGCTGGGGCGAGAGCGATCCCGCTTCTTGCATCAGCGGGGTCGCCGGGATACGCGTCCGCCAAGTGCCTGTGTCGAACGGCATCTCAGCAGTGTCCGCGTACTACCTGGACGGTATGACGAGGTGTCGCAGCTAACCACGAGGTTTGACGCCGGGGGGCGACATCCCTACGCAAAACATCGTCGTATGTATTAGAACCATCTGGGTGCACAACATGGAACCTGTGGCAACTTCTGCAGTCATTTTCAAAAACTGACCCGTGGGACTGGATTATTCTGTCATGTACGTAATTTGATAAACGCTTTCGAGAAAAAGGGGCCTTTCTTGGAGAGGTCCCTATCATCACTTTCCATGGAACCTGTTAAAACGTTCTTCTGACGTCCGTAAAATCGCGATTCACAAGTCCCCGCCTAAAAGACGGGACTTGTATCCCGCCATTTTACTGGATCGTCAGACGCTTAACCGCCTGTTAATCAGCGGAGGAGTTCAACCTGCGTCTGGATCCGCTTTATGGCGCCGATGGTTGAGTAGCCCTTGCGGAATCCGTACTGGCCGTCGGATAGCAGGTCGGTCCCCTCCGCGAAGTCCCGGAGGCGTGCCTCCACGATGGACTCGAATGCTTTAGCCAGGGCGCCGAGTAGGCAGATCGGGCGGTAGGAGCCGGGGCCCTTGGGTATGAGAACTAGGTTTGCAGCCTTCCATGCCGCAGGGAACGAGCCCGTCCGGAACATCCCAGTCGCCGCAGCGGCTACTGCTTCCGGGTATTCCGTCATTAGTAGCTTGACCGCGGAGACCGGAACGCCGTCGGGGCCTGGTGCCTTTCCCTCCTTGAGGCGTGCCGCCGCTTCGTGCACCTCTTGCAAGGTGACTTCTGGAGGATCCTGTTCTTCCGTCCCTGAGGCCTCCAGGTAGGGGGCGCGGTCAAATGGAGGATGTTTTGGGAAGAGGACTGACATTGCCTCTTGGGCCTCGTCCGGCGTGAGGTCCACTCTCCGTTTAAAAGGCGGGCACCCCTTTACCATCTTGTATGGACGCCCAGGGATCGTCCTCCAGTTCTTCGAGAAAGGCTCTCCCGGAGCGTTCCTTACTTCTGAAGATCTCCCTGCGTAAGAGGGTCCTCAGCCTCTTATACTCGGCGCCATGGTACAGGGCATACCTCCCCTCGGGCGCACGTCTCCGGCACACGTAAAAGGCGCCTCTCTCAAAGGCACCTCTTCCTTAGGTGTCCGATCTCCGCAGTTGCTCCGCAGTTGCTTTGGTGTGCCGCGGCGCCTAGAATTCGTGCCGCGCCCCGAGGGAGCCCTACAGGCGGTCTCTAAGAGCTCCTGGAGTCCCGTCATCGAAGCGGGCGGGCCATCCGGGCCTATGCAGGCCCTAAGGGACTCCCGGAGTTCGGCGGTTCCCTGACGCCTCATAGGCGGATGCAGCCCTGCAGATGGTTGCTTTAAGCTGGTCGTCACGTGAAATTCGATTATATGGTGGTCACTTAGCGATTCTTCGTCATTTAAAACTCTCCAGTTTAAAATCCTGTGGGCCTCTGTCCGGCGTGTGATAGTTAGGTCTATACAAGAGGTGCGCCCTGCCCTGTGGAATGTAGGAGCACCTGTGTTAAGAACGACTAGGTCCATGGCCGCCAACCACTCGAGGACTGCGTGTCCTCTCCGGTTCGTAGCGGCGGAACCCCACGCGCCGGCGGAAGCATTAAAATCTCCTGTTATAATTAAGAGCTTGTCACATTCGTTAAAAGATGCGGTTAAGTCTTCTAAAAGTTTGATAAGATCTTCAAGTGGGACGTTGGGGCTGCAGTAGCATGAGTAAAAACGCCCAACGTTCGCCACGTCAATCCAAGTAAAACCGTGGCCGCTGCCATGTCCTGAAATCCGGGAGTGGCAGCGGCGGTCAAGTACAATGCTTGTTGCCCTCTCGCCGTCGGTAAACCGGTCCGGGCAGTTCTCTTCTGCCCACCGGACATTGGGCTCGCTCAGCAGCAGCAGATCTGCTTCGGCTCTGCTACTGACCTCTTCAAGCATTGCATATGCTGCCCTGCTACGGTTGCAGTTTAGCTGTAGAGCTTTAAGAATCTTAGTCATGTGTTGAGTTAGGAGAGAGCTGGGTGTTGGGGGCCTTGGAGGCCCGAGGGCCCGCAAGGGGTGATGACCCTTGTACCCTCTTGCGGCCCCTCTGGGTTACCAGGGTAAAGCCCTCGGAATCCACCGCGGCACTAGGGTGGCCTCCGGGAGTGGATTGGGCCGCCGTAGGGCATGGCCTTGAGGCGGAGAGCGCGGGTGCCGCTCGGGTATTGGCTCGGCCGCCGCGGCGACGAAGTTCCTCAAGTTGTTCCCGAAACTTCGGGCATGCGGCGACGTTGGCTGCGTGCCCGTCTTCACCACAGTTGTAGCACGTCGCTTTCCCCGTGCACTCCCTCGAGAGGTGCCCCAGCTCTCCGCATTTATGACAGCGTTTGGCTTTGACTGCCTCAAAGGTGCATGAGGGGGCAGAGTGCCCCACACGTTGGCATCGTTGGCATGTCGGGACACTGATCCACTCCGAGATGGGGCACGAGGACCACCCCATTTGGATTCGTTTAATGCCGAGAATCTTGCCGGCATCTGCCGGGGCGACTCGGACCAGGGCAGTCCACCGACCGGTAGACTGTACGTTCTGTTGTCAACACTGATCGTGCAGTCGTTTTGGAACAGTTTTAGATGATTTCATCACGTTCCTTGGAATCCTTGACGTCTTTGAATCGGAAGTCTTTCCGAAAAGAAGATGGTATTTTGCTAGGGTATTTTTGTGCAGCTGATAACCCATTTAATTTAAATGAGAACCTTTAGCACGATTGCTCGTGCGGCCCATCGAATATTTATAATATAATGTTTTTTTTTATATATTGAAGTCTTTAAATAAATAATAGTACATAACAAAACAAAGGATGGGCTCTTTGAGGCCACAGCGGAGCCAGATCGGCCGCGTTCCTCCGACAGAGGGTGTCATTTAATTTACAGAGAGACAACGCCAAGATGGTGGTAAGTGGTCCCCGACACTCGGGCAATAATATAAGCAATATTGTAAATATTATATGAGTAATGTGTTAGTAACTGTGATGCCTGTACACATTTACAATAATAGTAAACCCTTTTCAACAACATATTTTTAATTTGATTATTATTATTATTAATATTAGCATTGTTTCAATCTTCTGTTTCTAAGTGAACACACAAGGGGTTGTAGTAGTGTAGCGTGGACTGATATGTGGTCTATCGTCAAGTCTAAGCAGTTCGGATATTTCCAAACTCGCCGCAAGTCGTTTGAAATATTGACTATTAAGTTGGGCTACGTGTTATGCACTATTCCTTCAGATGTTCCATCCCTTAACATTAATTTATGGAACATCTCCAAACTATCCGACATAGTCGTCTCTAGTACAAATGTAATGTATGCTAATTTTGAGTATCGTTAGTCTATCGTTAACCACCGCAAGCCGGTAATCGGCCCAAGCAAGATGCCGTGTCGTCTGGCGGTTTCACAGTTCTGCGGATCACTCAATTAATTAAATAGACGCGGTTGAGAGTTTAGTCGTTCAGCCGTTTATTCAAGTTTGAAACTCATATTTTTTAGCGGCGCACTTAATCGCTTCGTTAAACGGATCGGGCGGTATTCGTGAATATGGATGCCGCAACTAAATACGCACTTGGCTCATCTGGTCACCTTCTGCCGACTAATCTGCTATCTATTGCGATATAATGAGCGCCTATCATTTAGATCAGTTACGATATAATCTGTTCCTTCTATTAAAACAGTTACAATATGGAGCATCTTTCTGAGCAACTCAACAGAAAAACGGAGTTTTCCATCACGAAATTCAAATTTCTATCTTCTTCTACAAAATCGCATCATATTAAGACATCTGGATTAAATTGATACTTATTCGAATCTTCTCTTGGCACAATTATATGGCAAGTGTGGACAAGTGGATTTTACACTAAGTGCTTTCTTTAGGAACAGACTTTTAACAATATGCAGTTTTTCCGGTTGTTTCATGTTAATCTTTTTGCACTTGGGCGTCTTTCGGTCTGAATGAGTGCATAACACTCATCAGATCTGTGTCGCGAAGACCTCCAAGAAGTATGTGCAGACATGGTTTTCCCTCGTTTCACTTCAACGTGTCGGGAAAACGACATTCTAGGCGTGAGTGTCACGCCTAGTTATGCAACGTGGTTCACAAATGAAACTTTAAAATTGTTAAATGCACGTTGACTAAACCTCAGCCTATGTACTATTGATGACATTATTGCACCAACCAGATGTTTGATTCAAAGAGGACCGTAGGAGCTTTTTTGACTTGGCTGTGATGATAAGATCGTCAGCATAGAACACGTGAGGAATTTTAACTTCTCTTAAGGCTTGTCCAATGTATTTGAGGACATCGGCCAGAGCCCCTATCGGTGACCTTATGTCATTTTTCGTAGGGCCGGGAGACCACAAGTGATGTTAACACGTTTTTTTTCGAGGATCGCACTCAGGACGAGAGCACGACTAGTTTATTTGATATTTTAGGCGTTAATAATCAAATAGCGTTGATCCTGCATGAAGCGCATTCTTTGTCAGTGCAGTTACTCTCTTTCCGAGCTCCTTCAGGAACTTGACAGTATGAGATTAGACGGCAAAACCCCATGCTGGTAGGGTTTTTCCGTATCGGCGTGGGAGGCTATCGACATATATTCTGAGAAACCGTTTTACTGCAGGAATCTAGACGCAGAGCACTGTATGCTATATCGTTGATCGAGCAAAATCACTTGTGCTACGGCCGAGACTGAACCGGCAGAATATGTGCTGTGCGCAAAGAGCTTCCTTAAGCGGACCCGAGAATGTTAACACTTTACTAAAACTTTGCTAACACACTACTAATGCGTCACTCATATGCTTCTACAATCTTCTCCGTTTCCAGCTCGTTCTTTCTTCTCAGGACGCTTTTCACCAGTCTCACCCCTTGATCCAATTATCCAAGGCCGTGTCCAAGGACGCTAAAGCAGTCGCTACCGGTGATCTCGTACGTGCGTCTTCTAGTGCTGAGCAGAGGAAGATGGTCTGGACAACAACATTCACCTTGCCGGATCCGCACACGACACATGCAAAGCCCGGAGCTTTGCCCATTCTGTGCAGGTACTTCTGAAAGCACCTACGCCCTGTTATAACAGGCGTCAGGTGATAGTCAGGTGATGGGTGACGCTTCCGTGTTCTCTGTCATACCGTTTCTTGAGATCTGAATTCACCCGGCGGGTCCAAGCTCCTGGTACCTCCGATGGCGTTCGACTCCATTCTTTTTGCCACTCTTTGAGCGTTTGCTTCCGAGCTGCTGTTGTTTCCTTTGCCGTTCTCGCCCCCGCCGGATCCGCTCTTCAATCAGCCTAGGCCATGGAGTGAGCCTGGTTATCGCAATGACTGCCATCGTCTCAACCGTGCGATATGCGCTAGCGATTCGATTGCCAGCTTCCGCTGTGCTTTTAAAAGTTTCTCCCGGTTCTTCTTTAACTTTATCGCGCTTGGTTTCCACGTAGAAGCAGCGTAAAGCACGGTCGACTCTGCCACAAAGGCGAGAAGCCTTCTTTTGCCCTGAGCGAGTCTGTTGGCGATCTGCCTTGGCGGTCACCTTCTCGATGTGCTCGTTGCCGGTGAGGTCCTTGTCGATGGCCAGATATCGGGCAGACCTCTTGATCTCAATGGCTACTCTATTTAGTGCCAATTGGATCTCTTCGTGTTTCTTTTATGCCGTAAGAAGTACAACCACACTTTTCTCGGGCGCCAGCCGTAGTCCGTGTCCCACCATCTAGTCGTTTACTATCGTGATGGTAAACTACGCCCGTCCCGGGAGTGATTCTGCTTTGCGAGCCGTGACGCCATGTTTTACAGCAAAGGCCTTAGGACAAATCCTTGTGAGACGCCCGCTGTCATGCCGAAACTATGTTGATATTAATGTCAAATCTGCTGTTGATAAATGTCTCGAATGGTTTCTCTATGGTGTCTAGGAGACATATTGGGCGATACCCGCCTGGGTCAGTAGCCTGCCACTCTGGCTTCCTTATCAGAGCCAGGGTAGCATTTTTTCATGCGGCTTAGTAGGCACCTCCCTTTAAAATTTTGTCAGCCATACGCTTGAAGACTTTCGGCTGCTCTTGAAGCAACATCTTCACAGCCTCCGCCGGTATCTCGTCCGGGCCGGCTGCCTTTCCTTTAGGCGATCGCTGTAATAAACGATGGCCATTTTTTTCCAGTCTTCTACTGGCAGCACTTTTTCCACAAGGACGTCTATTTGAGGTTGAACGGGGTCAGCATGACTCGAAAAGAGTCGTCAAATCGCGCGCTCTACAAAGTCGTCGGGAACATTTGGCCGCGGTTTTTCATCCTGTCCATGACAACCTTGTTTTCTACGCTTCTTTGCAGAGTTCGCGCCATTTTTCTCCTTGCTGCTCTTTATGGCTTCTTTGAGAACCTCTCGTGCAGGTTGGAAGCATATATCCGCCACGCTACCTTGCTCGCCTTTCTAAGATCCGAAATTTCGGCTGTCTACCAGTATTTAGGCGGTGAAAAGCAACGGGTCTCAAGCTGGATGACGCTTCCTGCTGTAGGTTTAAAATTGCTTTGACGCGTGAGTTCACGAATGAGCCACGCCAAGCTCAGAGGAGTCCCGAGCAAAGTGGATCCGGTCGCTTATACCGGACCTCTGACGTTGGTATGACGACGGGCCGCGGACCATTTACATGTACTTCTCGGTCCAGGTCCTCACGGGCCACGGCCAATACCAAACCTATATGGTGCGGATTGGGAAGTCGCAGGTGGACATGTGCACGCTCTGCACGTCGGGGCAGCCGGATATTGTTGACCACACGGTCTCGCCCTGCTCCGCGCTGGCCCAGGTCCGCGGAAGCTCGACGCATTGCTATGCAGTGAGATCGACACGTGACATTGTCGGCCATATGATAGAGGATGCCGTTTTTATGCGGGATAATACGCGGCTAGGGGGCGCTTGTCGCGCGCGCTACCTCTTTGTTTTGGTCCAATCATGCCGTTGGTCGTTTGTGATATGTCGCGGGCAAGACAAAACCTTGGATATGATCACAGGCAAATAGCAATGCTACATAGCACGGTAATGCCTGTTTATGGGTCGCCCTATTTCTAGCCTACTCTTACTTAACGCTTGTGTAAGCTTGTTTCTATATGTCACTTTCCACCGCACCTATCAACTATCTTCACGCTCGCGCCTTGCTTTTAGCAATGAGTCTTTGCAGTCTCATATGGGCGGCCTTGCACTTGGCTAATTGGAAGTCGGCTTGTCTCGCCTCTGCCTCGTCCGTTTTTTTTCTACCCACCTAGGTCCGCATCTTCGTCTAGATCTGATAAAGCCTTATACATGCCTTTCCTGCCTGGGCGATCTCTTCTATCGACCAGACTTTCTACTGCATATCGTGCGTGGCTTGGGTATTCTGAGGCTAAAACAGGCTAAATGTGATCACTCATAGTCTCCGACTGCCCCGCGACGCGCCATTCCCCAATCATAGAAAACATCGATTAGCTGATATCGATAGTATATATATATTTGTTTATTTCGCAATAACATTGCATTTTAAGATGTTACATAATTACAAAACTGATATTGATAGTAAGGTCTATAAAAGCTGTCCCCGTGAGTGCCGTGTATATTAGGGATTAGCATACCTCCGCTCGGCAAATGGAGCGACATTTAAGATCTAGCCTTAAAGGCAGTCGTCGCGAACAACAGGAAAAATGCGGTCCATATTAGCGTAACGATAAAGCCGATGCACACCTCGTCGTGATCAAAGCCCCACCCCCGGTACATGATACAACGAAGCGTCTCCGTCGGGATTGTCTGCGGTAGGCCGTAGGCGATGTAACGAGCAATTCGAGGCATCGATTGGATGGGCCAGATGATACCTGTAACGCATTAGAAGGGAACAGTCATAAGTACACGACCTTACGTAGGAATTAAGGCATGGACTGCGTCCGTCGAGCGATGGACTTGCTGAGTATGCTATCCAGGTACAATTTTATGAACAATTTTAGCTGTAGGTAGACGCCCAACAGAAGCGATCTGAGTGGCGTCTAATAATGTCGACTAGTAACGCGTATGGCGTATGCGCTACGAATATTAACAGTGGAACAAAGAGAAAGCAAAAGAGATTTTCTTAAAAGCTTACCGCTGAGCAGAAGATTTGCATAAAAGGTTCCGAGCGCCAGCATCATCGCCGACTGTTCGTTGGTGCACACAGACGAAATGACGAGTCCGTACGTCATTCCGCAGAGGCCCTGCAGCACTGTGAGCGAAATGACGAGCATCAGAGAACCCTCTAGCGGCATCTCGAACACGCCGAACGTGAACACCAGCAGCAGCGCAACCTGAACAACCAACAAGGAGAACTGGGCGTAGACGTGCGAGAGGACCACCTCAAATGGTCTCACGCCGGCCACCCAGCAACGCTCCATAGTGCCTTCACGTGTCTCCGTGATGATGGTGATCGACGTCAGGCCGACGGCCATAATGTACGTGATCGAAAGGATGATGCCAGGCGCCATGAACTCGGTGAAGCTCGGTTTGCCGTGGCCGTAGACGGGGTCAAGCATACGCACCGGTAGCTGAGCGAGGGCCACGTTCTTTCCCATCCGCTGCAGGAGATTTTCACAGAAAGTCTGCAATTTGACGGCACATTGAGCGTTAGGAAACCACAATTTCTTTAACTATATATATATGTCTTGAAGACAGAACTGTGTATACAACTCCAGTGGCGGATCGAAAATTACTAGTAATGGGAAAATTAATAATTTGTAAATAAAATTATAGTATGATGAGAGGACAAACAAGACTCGCATATTTGATATCCAAACCCAGAGCAATACATTTGCTCATCCACTTAACGGATCTGATACCGTTAAGTAGATGAATAACGGTTCATGCCTCTTATGGCAAGGAAAGCATGGGTAATGATGCTCTTGAGATCCTAGACCGTGCGAGAGCGACCATTACGTTCAGTTTTAGACCTGAAAACGACGTTATCTTCTAGACGGTCATGTCCACTAGGTCCAGTAAAAGCACTTACGGTGAAAGTTTCGAAGATGGTCTTCTGCAGGGTGAAGCCAATTTGCTGGTTGGTCATATCCATATAGATGTCGATGGTCGAATCTGCGATCGTCTCATTGTCCGCGTCGAAACCGAGGATAAATCGCTGCTGCAAGGCGGCCGAGTAGTGTCGCCCGATGCTGATGACGCCCCAATTTTCGCCCCGTTCGACGCTCGCCAGTGCATCTTCGAGGCGGTTGTACGGCCGCTGTATGATCGTGTGATTCGAAAGGGACTGGAGAAAGCGCTGCGAGTAGATCGGGCGGTGGTCCGCGTTCACGACGGCCATTGGCAGGTCGAACGGGTCGGCGCCAATGCATAGGCAAAACAAGACGATTTGAAACGACGGCACTAGGAAGTTGAACAGCAGGACGGGAATGTTGCGCTTCAGCCGCGTCGTATTCTTGAGGATGAGCGCCATCGCCCGACAACACTTCTCGAAAAACGTGTGTTGCTTGTTCGTATTTGTTGCGTACTCGTTGAGGTGGTGGGGTCGGCGAGCACTAGGGTTGAAGTGAGCATTGCCGCCCGGTGGCAGGGTGTACTTCACGTCAAGAGGTAGCTCATAGGGTGGTAGCACGTTCTGCAATAAATAATTCCAATCGACCCAAAGGCGGACGGCGTTGTTGAATAACTCGATTTTTCTGTACTGCACGCGTAGTTATTACATATAATCGACATATGAAGCTAGCAGAAGAGAAGTGACCGGGTCTATGAGGGGTGATGCACAAAACTAAATTGTGCCGTAAACATAACTGCTTAGCGCACATTTTCAAACTTGAACGAATGATTGAATTGTCCAATTTGAGATCACTAGTAATTAATATATCCTACATGCTTTTGCTGTTGGTCCAAGTTGCGTATATCCATATGTTCATCCTAAGCTTTACCTGTTTGACAGCAGTGCGGCCTTCTTTATCAGCAAGACACAACTTCAGGAAGACATCCTCAAGCGAAGCGCAGTTGTATTGCTCGAGCAGACATTCGGGCTCGTCCTGGGCCAACATCTTGCCGGACCTCATCAGTCCCACAATATTAGCTTGACGGGCTTCTTCGATGTAGTGGGTAGTAACGATTACTGTCATGCCCTCCTCGCGGGTCAGCGTGACCAGATAGGTCCAGATACTGCACCACACATACCCAAGGGAGAAACACAAGTCAATACACGTAAATAGATATAAATAATAGGAAAAACAGGAGGCGACATAAAGGCAATGTATAAAACAAGCCCGAACAGGATAGATAACCTGTTACTGACACATTCCCTCTTTGTGCTTATTGAGTATATTGCATATGGCTCACTGTCCTGCATACCTAATCTGAGCACGAAATGAAACTATCAGCCACGTTATTTAATCATGTCGACTTGATTTTGTACATCCGATACAGAGAGCGGTTGCTTAGCTAGTACGTGATTAAGGTAATTGAAGAAAAGAGTACTCACGCTTGTCGTAGAAGAGGATCCACACCGACTGTGGGCTCGTCGAGAATCAGAAGAGGCGGCTTGTGGATGAGTGCGACAGCCAGCGACACTCGACGTTGTTGACCGCCAGACAGATTTTTGACCAGGCGATTCTTGTTGGGAAGGTCCAAAAAATCGAGCAGAAACTCGATTCGTTCTGTCAGACCGACGTGGCACGGTGATGTGGAAGCACATGCGGCATAATTGGAGAGAGCGACAGACTTAGCTTTTGATCGGAGTTTTGCGCATCACTCGATAAACTTTAAAACTATTTTGAATCGAAATAAGAAGCAAACAAGATCCTATGTTTGTTCCTATGGGTCAAAGGGATACCGAGTATCGTTTTCGTCGTGGTCGCCGCTACTGAGTCTTCGCAGATAGGTGTTCGGTGCACAGCTTAGTTATCATAAATACGCAAGTATTGAGAGTACTATTTTCTAGTAGTACGTAACTGTGGCGTCGCCTAACTAGTCTCGTTGTGGCTACCACCGACAATAAACTAGCAATAATAACCGGTAGTAAACACCTTTAATATGACGGCATATCCTCCGTTACCCCATATAAGTACATACCCCCCCATCAGGTACATTGTGCTGTGCGGTTCGATCCGATAATAAATATAGTTTTAAAACCTGCTCTACAAACGTGAAGGTGAGAAATACCAGCATGGGCTCTACATCAAGCGGGTAGCCGTCGCCAACTGGGATTATTGTAGATCTCAATTTTCTAAGTAGTCAACCAATTTTATTGTCGTAGTATGTTGGCAATCATCCATACGTACCTTTTATCAGGTGGCGAGGCATATGAAACACTTGACCAAAGAAAAACAGTGTCTCCTGGATGGTTAATTCGGGGTATAGCGTCAATTCTTGGGGCATATACCCAACTCCGGGCCCAGGTATAAAAGCGCCTGGTGTTCCCGGCTTCTGACCGAATACCCGGACCTGTCCTGCTTGTGGTGTTTTCCGTCCAACGATGCAGCGTAGCAACGTCGTCTTTCCACACCCGCTCGGGCCAAGGAGGCCATAGCTGTCAAGGCAAAAGAAGTCAGATAAATGTTCATTGTCATTAACGTTAGACCTAGAGGGGAATGGGTGTACTATCAGACGTATTTCTTCATTCTATCAAGCGCATTTAGATGTAGTAGGAACAGTCAAATACTAAACGGCAGTATGTGGCAGTATGCATTGTCACTTACATTTTGCCTTGGGGCACGGTTAGATCAATGCATTTAAGCACTTTGGCTGCCCAACTGCCATGTCCATAGGTGACGGCTAGTCCGTCAACGTCAACGGCCAACTTCTGGGTCCTCCGCATCGTGGCCTGGTCGAAAGGGAGCCGCACAGGTCGCAGGCTACTGACGACATCGTGAGGGACAACGAAGCCGTCGTTGTCGTGGCCAGTGCCCCGCGCCAGCTGCATTTGGCCGCTGCGTATACTCCATGTTGATGAGCGCGACTCCGATTCAACCTCTTCGCCATTGGTTGCAGTGTAGAGCGAGCACTAGAAATAGTGGAGGTGGTGGTGGTTGTTATTTTTGAGATCGCAAGTACGACCCGATCGAATACACGAAAGAAATAGAAGCAAGAAAACAATGCACGAAATGCACTGGATGTAATTTCTGAATCCAACGGCTGTGCTCCCGCTGATTTATTGTGATGTATATATATGTATATATATATATATATATGCATTTCTTAACTCTTGGTTGGTCGTACATTTATTGCATGATAATTTGACCGGTTCCATTACCGCACTTCACAAAGCAGCGGAGTTTTCGAGCATAGCGACGCATTGGGCATTCGGACTCTCTATTGCCAGACTTAGACCTGATATTAGCTAGAGTAAAGAACTTTTGTGAAAAGGAACTTTTGCGACTAATTCTTGTTTTGTGGCCCACGTTTAACTGGCACGCTACCACGGCTTTAATAAGGTAGCAGCAGCTTCGCCATGCGGACGAGCTTCTGCTATAGCTGTTGAGATCACGCACAGAAAACGTCCCGTAGCGTTTGGTCCCGACTTGGTCCAAACGCCGAACTCTCGCTGCTCCGTTGTCAAACTTACCTTGGCGGTCGATGAGCTACTAATATCATCGTCGGGGGCAGCACGGCATTGGCCGTCACGATTTGCAATGAACGGAGCCATGGTAGACGCTTGCACGCGTACGTCTGGTTCGCTAACTGCCTGCGTGTAATGCTCGTCACCGACGACACAACAACAACAGCTGGTTTGGCGAGAGTCGTGTTGTTGCTACAGGCAGCGTAAAGGTGCGTGTGTTCGTAGTTCACGTACCACGATAACTGAGTCTATGTCGTCTTGAGCAGAGCATAGACAAGGCAGACCAAGATAGCAAGTTGGCTTTCAATAGCAGCAGTACAACTTAATACTCTAACAACAAGATCACTAGCGTAGTGCAATGCAGTCGTCAGTCAACACACTCGCGGACGGTAACTGCACTCCAAGCGCTACGTTGCTCTCGAGTTGCACACACAGCCGACGTTGAATGAAGCCTCAGTTTTAAGCTCTAGGAAGACTACCGTCTGGCGAGCGCACAAAGGTGGCGACTCACTCTATCGACTCCACTCGTCGCAGATCGACCCCAGCACCGGAAAAGCCTGTCTGCCGCACGCAGCGCCTGACCTGACATCTCCTATCTCCGTGCTCGCTCGGCTTCGGCACTTCGTTTCGGCATTCGAGGGGGGCGGTACACCCCGTGCTAGAGCGACTGGCATCGCTTAGAGATGCCAGTCGCGGTGGGCGTACCACCAGTATGTTGTAGTAGTAGCAGCAGCAGCCTCTGTAACCCCCGCTCGCCGCCCACACCTTCTCAACCACTCCAGAAAGCTTGAGTGCTTCGTGACACCGAGTTTGACTCGTAGACGGAATTTGCGCGGAACATATTCAACATGGCGTAGAATCGCATCGAAGACCTACATATATTACGAAGAAAAGTTCCGCACATAAAGTTACTAGAGTAGGGTAAAAAGGTATGGCATGCAAAGGCTAACGGGGTGCATCAGCAACATTTGTTTTGGGAAAATGCTCTATTTCCAACGCTCCAACGTCATACGGAAAAATGCAGCAACACTTTGCTTTTCTATAATTAATAATCAAAGTATATACTCGGCGTGGCAAAGTGTATTCATTTAGATTTATGTTCGGGACAATGGCATTATGCATCGCAGGCACGTACAGACAGACGTTCTGCAATGTGATTCAGATAACCAGTCGCCTCTATTGATCTCCGGTTTAGTGCCGATGAGATTTGGTCGTGCCATGTCCGGCCAACAACGCTACTGAACCCACGCCATGGTAGAAATAATATTCTTTATCATTGCATCATCATGCACGTATAATGACCGCTTTAACCACGCGGTTTGTGCCTATCTTCGAGTTCACATAGATGGGTCGGAGATGCTAACGGTAAAGTCACCGAGGTTGAACGGCCAAATAATGATGAACTTTAGCAAATAGGTGCAGTTCTCGCGTATAAATCCGCCAATGATAATGGGTTCGGCAATGATAATGCGCTGTCGACCAAAAAATGTAATTGTTGCATGGATGTTTGACTAAAAGTGCATGAATCAATGAACGACATGCTAACTTGCCGTCTTATATAGCAAGTCAGTAATGGCTGCATATGAACGAAGATTAATGATTTTAGTTATATATTATCTAGCCGGGTAGCAAGAAACATAAAGCAACGAACTACATTTTTGCCATGCCAGCTCCTCCACTGAGCGAAGGAGTGGGGCATGGTACCCATCGCACTCCATTTAATATCGCAATGCATATACGTATATCCATTACGGAAACCATCTGTCTGACACAGAGCCTTGTGGAAGCCGTGTGCCTCAGACGTCCTTGTAAGATGCTTCTCCTTCCCCCTTTATATCTTCACCTTGTATCATCTGTTATCGCCCTGAACGTGTAAAAATCTGGATCTATCCCTTTTACAAAAGCTTTACCTCTCTTTGCCCTATATATGTTTCAAACGCTTCAAATGCTCAAAATCTACCGCGCCTAACGTTTCGTTTGAAAAGCCATGTTCAAACATAATCATGCAATATGGTTCTGGTGTGTACGTGGCGGCCGCCGCATGCAAAACCAGTGAAAAACGTTACACTTTCGGACCTCTTATCAGGCCTATTTAACTTCGCATTTGCACTTAGAAATGAAATATTTATACACGACATATTTAGCCTTGATCGAATTGCTTCAATGGCTTTAACTGTACTGACATCATGTACACTAAGCGGGTCGCTTACGGCAACAAGCAAAGCATTCAATTTATGTGTAAGTAAAAACAGCTACGAACTAGTACCTTCTAAAGGCCATAGACCAACTACGCAATAATCGTATGCATAAAGACTCTTACTGCTAAGCAACTGCGACTAACAATAACTTATTCTATTTTTCTAAGCTAGTGACTTTATTTTATGCCAGAAATCACGACAAGACTACAGACGATGGATCTTGATGAGGAACAAGTTATATGCCAAATATGCCATTGCCGTGCCCATGCTAGACGTCGTGGATGCCTGAATAGAAGTCGAAGTTCAGGAAAATGTGACACGTACACGAACAGATTACCAATATTGAAGGTGCTCCGATACGATAGTGCTCCTGCTTTCGTACGGGCTAATTTGTATCAACTCTTACTGCGTCTCGTTAGCGGTAGGACCGAAACCTGTTCACTATGCCTACCAATTAAGTGCAGTATACAGTTGAACGCCAGCCGCTATATCCGCAAAGATGCCAAAGCAGCCTTTGTCAAAGAGAAAAACTGCAAATAGAGAATGTTGTAGTGAAAACTGCTAATATTAATTGTATACAATCTAAAAAGAACAATTACTGATTAAATGTGGATTAAAGTAGCTTTTATGCCTATTACTGTCTTTAGTCGTAACTGTTTTAATATAGTGCTCCCTTATAAATCCATATACCGTGAGCGTTTTCATATTTTTTTTATTGACCTATCTACAGAAAGCACACAAGCTTATTACATAATGTTATAAGTTTTTAGCATTATATAATATAAAAGTATAGATGTTTCAAACTATTTCAAATATAAATAAAAGTTCTATGTTCAAAGTTTGAATTTAGTAATTACAATATTTTAGGTTAATAAATAAACGAAAAGTGCACATTTCCTGAACCGTTTTGCACACAGTGCAAAAAAAGGCAATCAATGGCACCAAGGTTGTCTTTTATAAGGCAACGATTTGATTATGACAGTTTTCCTATTTTCAAATCCGACTTGTAAATGCTTTTTCGACAATAGATTCTTGTCCGATGTAGCGGTAAATTCTTATACGTTATATGAATTGCGGAATTCGTCAAAATACGCGTTAATTAATTAATGACATTGGGGTGTTCGTGCCTAGAAGTAAAACTGGAATTGAGAATATTTGTCATAAAACAGTTTGGCTGACCGAGCATAGCATTATGTTGTGCGATTGTTCAATCGCGTTACGTTCCCCGTACTAGAAAAAGTTGGAAACTTTCATTCACATTCGACGTTTTTCGGCCGGCCATTAGACGCCGCGTCTCCGCTCCCTCTTTACGAAAGCGCCCTACCGCCAACAATCAACCAACGATCTCGATCCATACGCTGCACATGCCGAGGCTCTCTCTCTCTCTTTCTCGCTGCCGTCACAACTTCTGACCGGACGACACGGACGTTGACTGTCGAAAACCTTTGACGGTCTCTTGATGGTTTTGCTCCGCCCACTTCGCGTTCTTCTCGGCATGATCCGCCCGCAGCGAGATCGTCCTCATCTAATAGACGCCGCTTTCTTATCTGGGCCAACGTCATTGATTGACTGAGTACAATTATTTGCTTTTTACCGCCGCCGTCTCACTCCGAACTTCTCAACATTTGTAGCGCCATATGAAACCCCCCTACCGCACATCCTCTTGAATCCGAACTCTTCTGACTCAGCTGGCGGCAGTTTCGCTTGCACCGCTTCCTTAGCCTTTTGCATAGACCGAACCCCCCCCGCAAGCCTAGCGCATGTGGTAGCAGTAGTAGTACAGCCTCATTATAGTCTGTTCTGCCAGTGCCCCCGATATCTGGTTCCGAATTAGAAACAAAGATGTACCTCTAAAGGTGCTAGGCTGGCTTGCATGCTGCTGGGTCCATTCATGTCTCTCGCGTTTCATTCACGGGCGCTCCCTCCGTGGGCCTATGGTGTCCGGGTTGTCGTTCCCTTTCTTTGCAGTTCCGCTGCATATCAAACGTCTCTGTAGCACGAAAGCGAGTGACTTACATTCATAGTTCACGTTCATCTGCTGGCTGGCCACCGTCGCCCCTTGATTGCGCCACGCGTCTTTGCGCTCTCTTTCTCTCCCCACGACAGCATCCAACGAAGTCTATCACCTGACCCTCTGGAGAATCGCGCGGCTCGCTCCGAGCTCTTCGGCACTCCCCGGACATGCGACCCCGATCCGTGTTCCGCGCATGCTGTGGCCTCCTCACTTTGGCTCCGCAGTTGGGGCTGCTGCTTTCGATCGGACCACATGGACGCTGCCCGTCGCAACCTAACGGCTTTCTTGTTGGCTCCGCTCCGCCCACTGCGCAAACCCCCGTTCGCATGTTTCGTAGCGCGATCGCCTCTTCTAGCAGGAGCCGCCATCATATCGACAGCAGCCGCCATCTCGACGATAAACTTCGTCTTAGCGCCTCGTTTACTCCTAACATCTCACACTTGCATTGATTAGCCAACGTTTGCAGTGCCATTAAGAACCTCCTCTGCTGGCTACCTTGGGCTTTTCCTTCTCCAAGGGATCTTGCCTGGCCTTTGTGATTGCCTTTATCCTCCCGCAAAACAAAGCCGTTTTGTTTGCCGATTACTATACGTTCTGTTGTCAACACTGATCGTGCAGTCGTTTTGGAACAGTTTTAGATGATTTCATCACGTTCCTTAGAGTCCTCGACGTCTTTCGAATCGGAAGTGTTTCCGAAAAGAAGATGGTATTTTGCTAGGGTATTTTTGTGCAGCTGATAACCCATTTACTTTAAATGAGAACCTTTAGCATGATTGGCTCGTGTGGCCCATCGAATATTTAGAATATAATATATTTTTTTTTTTATATTGAAGGCTTTAAATAAATAATAGTACATAACACAAACAAAGGATGCACTCGAACTGACAAGAGAACTTAGGAAAAATTGCTCTTTGAGGACCACAGCGGAGCCAGATCGGCCGCGTTCCTCGACAGAGGGTGTCATTATTACAGAGAGAACAGCGCCAAGATGGTGGTAAGTGGTCCCCGACACTCGGGCAATAATATAAGCAATACTGTAAATATTATATGAGTAATGTGTTAGTAACTGTGATGCCTGTACACATTTACAATAATAGTAACCCCTTTTCAACAACATACTTTTTAATTTTATTATTATTACTATTATTATTAATATTAGCATTGTTTCAATCTTCTGTTTCTAAGTGAACACACAAGGGTTGGTAGTAGTGTAGCGTGGACTAATATGTGGTCTATCGTCAAGTCTAAGCAGTTCGGATGTTCCAAACTCGCCGCAAGCCGTTTGAAATATTGACTATTAAGTTGGGCTACGTGTTATGCACTATTCCTTCAGATGTTCCATCCCTTAATATTAATTTATGGAACATCTCCAAACTATCCGACATAGTCGTCTCTAGTACAAATTTAATATATGCTAATTTTGAGTATCGTTAGTGTATCGTTAACCACCGCAAGCCGGTAATTTTCAAATCAAATTTCTATCATCTTCTACAAAATCGCATCATATTAAGACATCTGGATTAAATTGATACTTATTCGAATCTTCTCTTGGCACGGTTCTATGGCAAGTGTGGACAAGTTGGATTTTACACTAAGTGCTTGCTTTAGGAACAGACTTTTAACAATATGCAGTTTTTCCGGTTGTCTCATGTTAATCTTTTTGCACTTGGGCGTCTTTCGGTCTGAATGAGTGCATAACACTCATCAGATCTGTGTCGCGAAGACCTCCAAGAAGTATGTGCAGACATGGTTTTCCCTCGTTTCACTTCAACGTGTCGGGAAAACGACATTCTAGGCGTGAGTGTCACGCCTAGTTATGCAACGTGGTTCACAAGTGAAACTTCAAAATTGTTAAATGCACGTTGACTAAACCTCAACCTATGTATTATTGATGACATTATTGCGCCAACCAGATGTTTGATTTAAAGAGGACCGTAGAAGCTTTTTTGACTTGTCTGTGATGATAAGATCGTCAGCATAGAACACGTGAGGAATTTTAATTTCTCTTAAGGCTTGTCTAATGTATTTGAGGACGTCGGCCAGAGCCCCTATCGGTGACCTTATGTCATTTTTCGTAGGACCGGGAGAGCACAAGTGATGTTAACACGTTTTTTTCGAGGATCGCACTCAGGACGAGAGCATGACTAGTTGATTTGATATTTTAGGCGTTAATAATCAAATAGCGTTGATCGTCCATGAAACGCATTCTCTGTCAGTGCAGTTACCCTCTTTCCGAGCTCCTTCAGGAACTTGACAGTATGAGATTAGACGGCAAAACCCTAACATCCCATGCTGGTAGGGTTTTTCCGTATCGGCGTAGGAGGCTATTGACATATATTCTGAGAAACCGTTTCACTGCAGGAACCTAGACGCAGAGCGCTGTATGCGATATCGTTGATCGAGCAAAATCACTTGTGTTACGGCCGACACTGAACCGGCAGAATATGTGCTGTGCGCAAAGAGCTTTCTTATGCGGACCCGAGAATGTTAACACTTTACTAATACATTGCTAACACACTATTAATGCGTCACTCATATGCTTCTACGATCTTTGCTATTTTCATTGATACATATGTTACAACCATTTTTCAAGGGAACTGCTTGCGCTTTAGTTCGATGAAAAATTGAGGTTCTTGTATGTTCTCTCCGTGTCTTCTTGACTGCCAACTTTGGTCGCCCGACTCCGGCGCTCTTTGCAAACTTTGTCGGCGCACCGTTTCTAGCTCGTTCTTTCTTCTCAGGACGCTTTTCACCAGTCTCACCCCTTTATCCCATTATCCAAGGCCGTGTCCAAGGACGCTTTTCGGTCTGAATGAGTTAGTGTCAAGCACTCGCATCGGTGATCTCGTACGTGCGTCTTCTAGTGTTGAGCAGAGGAAGATGGTCTGGGTAACAACATTCACCTTGCCGGATCCGCACACGACGCGTGCAAGGCCCGGAGCTTTGCCCATTCTCTGCAAAGCACCTACGCCCCGTTATAACCGGCGTCAGGTGATGGGTGACGCTTCCGTGTTTTCTGTCATATCGTTTCTTGAGATCTGGAGTCACCCGGCGGGTCCAAGCTTCTGGTACCTTCGATGGCGTTCGACTCCATTCTTATTGCCACTCTTTGAGCGTTTGCTTCCAAGCTGCTGTTGTTTCCTTTGCCGTTCTCGCCCCCGCCGGATCCGCTCTTCAATCAGCCTAGGCCATGGAGTGAGCCTGGTTATCGCAATGACTGCCATCGTCTCAACCGTGCGATATGCGCTAGCGATTCGATTGTCAGCTTCCGCTGTGCTTTTAAAAGTTTCGCCCGGTTCTTCTTTAACTTTATCGCGCTCGGTTTCCACGTAGAAGCAGCGTAAAGCACGGTCGACTCTGCCACGAAGGCGAGAAGCCTTCTTTTGCCCTGAGCGAGTCTGTTGGCGATCTGCCTTGGCGGTCACCTTCTCGATGTGCTCGTTGCCGGTGAGGTCCTTGTCGATGGCCAGATATCGGGCAGACCTCTTGATCTCAATGGCTACTCTATTTAGTGCCAATTAAATCTCTTCGTGTTTCTTTTATGCCGTAAGAAGTACAACCACAGTTTTCTCGGACGCCAGCCGTAGTCCGTGCCCCACCATCTAGTCGTTTACTATCGTGATGGTAAACTACGCCCGTCCCGGGAGTATTTCCTCTTTGCGAGCCGTGATTAGGACAGCCAGGCCGTCGGCGTACGCAATTGTCCGAACGCCCTCTATGTTGCAGAGCCCCAGCACGACATCGTACGCCATGTTTTACAGCAAAGGCCTCAGGACAAACCTTTGTGAGACGCCCGCTGTCATGCCGAAACTATGTTGATATTAGTGTCAAATCTGCTGTTGATAAGTGTCTCGAATGCCTTCTTTATGGTGTCTAGGAGACATATTGGGCGATACCCGCCTGGGTCAGTAGCCTGCCACTTTGGCTTCCTTATCAGGGCCAGCGTAGCATTTTTTTCATGCGGCTTAGTAGGCTCCTCCCTTTAAAATTTTGTCAGCCATACGCTTGAAGACTCTCGGCTGCTCTTGAAGCAGAATCTTCACAGCCTCCGCCGGTATCTCCTCCGGGCCGGCTGCCTTTCCTTTAGGCGATCGCTGTAATAAACGATGGCCATTTTTTCCAGTCTTTTACTGGCAGCACTTTTCCCACAAGGACGTCTATTTGAGGTCAAACAGGGGTCAGCATGACTCGAAAAGGGTCGTCAAATCGCGCGCTCCACAAGGTCGTCGGGAAGTTTTGGCCGTGGTTTTTTCATCCTGTCCATGACGACCTTGTAGGATTTCCCCTAGATGTTTTCTACGCTTATTTGCAGAGTTCGCGCCATTTTTCTCCTTGCTGCTCTTTATGGCGTCTTTGAAAGCCTCTCGTGCAGGTTGGAAGCATATATCCGCCACACTACCTTGCTCGCCTTTCTGAGATCCGAAATTTCGGCTGTCTTCCAGTATTTAGGTGGTCAAAAGCAACGGGTCTCAACCGGTCTAGGGCTGGATGACGCTTCCTGATGTAGGTTTAAAATGTCATCTAGGATATTTTTATTATTCCTGAGGAGCGTTTCCCTTTCCTTGCTTATTTTCTTACTAAGCCTATCGGACCCAATTCTATCAGCTCGCCATGTTATTCGGCGGCTGAGTTCCCGACGCTAGGAAATGGAGTCCCCACCGTACTCGTCTTTAACTAGTTATGATCGCTTAGAAAGTCTTCGTCTGAGACCCTTGAGCGTCCCATTTTTTCCACGATGTCCTCGCTAGCCAAAGTTAGGTCGATTAACGAGAACTAATATTTTCGCTCGAACGTGGGTCGGAGGCCGTTATTGAAGAGAGTCATGCCTGTAGGATAGCAGTGTCCGTTAAGCATCGCTGGCATAGACAGCGTCAATTGGCGGCAATGCCGAAGCAAGCTAAATACATGGCGTCAAATAGAAGATGCCGCCACCCTACTAGTGAAGACGCGCGGGAAGACACTAAATGCGCGGGCAGTCTGTGAGTATATAAGGAGGCGTGAGAATAAATGAATCAGTAGTCATTGACGCGAGCCAGGCAGATGACGTGTGTTGCTTGAGCGAGAGTATGGCGAACTCGTGACGGTCACCGGCCGGTCATGGGGGTGGTGGACACTACAATGCCCAATTGGGCAACTCCCAACCTCTGTCGTTCCAACATCGGCATTCCGCTGCAGCCGCATTAAAGTCTGCCGCAATAAGGATGGCTTTATTTCTTGCCGCACATCGCCTGATCTTCTGCGCGAGGTTGTTCAGGAAGTCGGTAATTGTCGCGTTTTGGGCGATATATAGCAGCCGAACACTGTCGGTCCTCGATTGAGTTCCGCCCATTTATGATAATTGCCAATATTCCATGTCTTTCCTTTATCTATCGCATTTTTCTATTAACCATAATATAATTACCACATGACTTCTTGCTCCCCTAACGTATATTTTCCAACCACTACTTTATCTAAATTTAGTAAAGATAGCCGTGACGTTAATACCTATTTGAATATAATTTTCCTTTCCATATCCTGCTTTTCGTCTAACTGATTGGGCGTTCATGGCTCCAAGAAACATAGTTCCCGTCCCAGCACTACTTACAATCGCCTGTGTTAATCCACTGTACAATGTTCTACCTTCTTCTTATATATTACTCGGCGCTCTGTATATCTTTATAATTCTTATTAACCCGCTAAGCCCTTTATTATTAACCACTATCAATTCTCTTATTTTCAATCCCGTCACTTTCCAACATATGATGCTTTCTTTAACAAATTACAAAACTTACTCCTCCAAACCTATTTTCTGCTGTTCCCGTTTTTCTATTTGTTTCAAGTTTATTCACCATAAATTGGTAGTGTATTACAAAAGTTCACATACCATTTTGTAGGCTAATAATATCGTTAACACGTGCTTGTAGTGACGGTGTTTCGATAAACGAGCAAGTGAGTGTGTGGTATCGTCCGATATTGCACTCGCTACAGTATTTACATACGCATTCGTTAATTTCATAACAATTTCCTCTTAAGCACAAAAGGTGGTGGTAGCCGTGCCATGTTGTTCGGCATATTAGAGATCTATTTTTCTGTGATGACAGTTTCCACTTATTGCTGCAAAAAGCAGGACCCTCGACATAGAGACCCATTACAAATGCCATGTTGCGGGTTTCTCTAAATTCTATGTAGGCTTCTAAGATTTGTGTACTGAACGGTATCTTGTCCAGAACTAAATCCTCTACTAGTGTGCGTTCGTGACATAGTTCCAGTGCGAACGTGGCCGATGCGTTCTTTGGCAAGCCTAAAGTGCGCTTTATGAAATAAGATTTTATTTTATCTATGTTTTTAAGGTCCGATATTGTGAAATAAGGGGCTATTGCAGGAAGGCAGTATCTTACTATAGGAACAATTTTTATTCTAAATAAGTTTAGCGCAATTTTTAAATCTATGTCAGTAACGTCTCCCACTAAAATTTTCTATTTGTCCCGTACCAATTGCATCTATAAAACCCCGGTGGAACTTTTCATTCGCATAGATGTGTCTCTGTTACTACTACATATTGGAACTAATTTATACTTTTCTCCTTTCTATTGTACTATATAATTCCTTGTACTTTCCCTGTCTTCTAACTCTAATATTTAACAATGCTATCTGTTGGAAAAGTGCTCACTTCTTTTTATCTTATTTCTCTCTTTGATCTTGTTTTTGGAATATTTTACCCATAACCAACCTCTGAATCACACCCAACGGTTTCTTCAGTGCCGTACTCTCCGCTTGAAGATCTGTTTCTTTCCCTGCTATTTCTTTGTCTCCTGCAGCCATTGGTCCCCTGTGCCCCCTGATTCATGCTGTACGCAGTACTTCTGTTTCCCCATCCAATCATTTGTTGTGCTTTTCTTCTGTAGTATCCCTCCCTGTTGATATATTAATTTCCCAACCCCCAACAACTACCTTTTCGAGCTAGCCTCGTTAGATGTCGATATGGTACATGGCCCTGATCTGCTAATCGCGGTGGAGATCCATCTTGCCTCTCCTGTACATTTGTGGCTCTTCCCACTACTTTTCCCGTTGGCGTTTTTACCCCAAGCCATTCGCAGGCTCCCCGGTCAATTGGGCGTGCCATTTGAACACCCGCTTCAACGTAATGAGCACCGTCCGATCCACGACACCAGCGGCCTCCTGTGTGTATCCCAGTTTCGTTACTGCTCACTGAACTCCGTAACCGCTTCCATGTTCAGCTGTTTTTGCTGTTGTTTATTTTGCAAGCGCGTTGTCTTCTCCAGTGTAGCAACAGCATCGTCCCTTCCTTGTTGCCGCACCATTCGCCGGCCGTCGCCTCAGATTACTTCTTCGTCTTCGCTCTTGTTGTCATCGTCAGTACCGTCAGCTTTTTTCTCCTTGCCATTACGACTCAGCTCGAGATCTGACACCTCATTTTCCGCTGACGGTCCTCTTTTCTCCTCTCGATATTGCCAAGTCACTCGATCAACTTCTGCTCAGCCGCGATGACCTACTCCTCTTTTCCTTCAAAGCGATTTCTGTTTCTTGATTTTTTTAAGCTTTTTTTCACATCCGTCATGCACGTCTCCCATTTGTTTTGCATAGCGTTTACGATACCGCACCACTTGTCCGCTTCTGCCTCTACATTCGCTATCTCTGCATTAAGCTGGCAATGTGCGACACACTGCGTGCAAGCAGCAAATGGGGGATTACGCTCTGCAGTATTTTTTCGGTCCATCATATATCCACACGTACACACGGATGTTCTACTTACAGGTACGCATGTTGTCGACGCACCGCCACGACGTGTGTTTAAATGCGTTTGATACTCTTTGCCTTGTATGAGTGTGAGTTGAGTTTGATAATTATTTGTAATTGTTGGTGAAGTGTGTCGCTTCTACACTATTCCCCTTCGGCTCGAACTTCCTTTGCTTTGGCCTCACCTAGCTTTTGTTTGAAACTCTGGACGACAGTGAGTTAAGTGGCTATGCCTCTGTAAGTACTAAATCTCAGTTTTTTGGTAAAGAGAATGAGGAAATAATAGAAAACAAGATTGAATGCCTATGCAAATTCATTGAAGTCATATCAGTGATGCCCTTGAGTCTTGACTACGCTTTGCTTGTTTTAATACTGAATCGCAGGGGTCTGTTTTGCAAGCCAGCCATGAGCCTCTGGAATGCTTATCGTTCTGGCATGTCTCTCCACGTGGGTTACGCGAGAGCGCGCAAAGCGCAAAGCGCAATATGTCACACGGTTGACCCAATGAGCGTTCTTTCATGGCCTTACTCAACATGCTAGCCTTTTATCTTTTAGTAACTCCAGCGACCAGAGAAGGAAGCTAATTTTTGAATACAGAACTACTTCTAGGACACATAAAGCAGTTCTGGCTAGCAAACTTTGTCCAATATCTGCGACGACCTCCACCACATTTTTGTATTTTTAACATTTTTTTTACCGCGGTCGGCCAACTTCGTCCAGAAATATTTTCAAACGCTTGAGCGTATGTCACAGGTTCACAAAGCGGCGCGGTTGGTACATCAGCCTGCTTCTTAGCGACACCAATATGAGCGTCCAATAAATCTGCTAACGCAGATACTAATGTCGCCCTGGACACGCGGTAGCCCTAGCGGAAGCAGCCAAGTGCAGAAAGTATTCAGGCGTCTCTTACCCACACTTGTTCTCACCCCTTGCATTTGAGACCTTGGGGGAGGGGGCTGGGCTGCTCACGAAGAAACTGCTTAATGATGTCGGAAAAAGATTGGTACTCGCTACAGGAGACAAGAGGGCGGGCGAATACTTACTACAATGTCTGTCATTAGATGTTCAAAGAGGGAATGCCGCCTCGATTAGAGGTACCCTGGCTAGGTGGACCAGCCCTAGCCTGGACCTAATGCTTTGAGTTATGCCCCAAGCGGGCTGTGCACATGTTCTTACATCACAACTGTATATCTTATACACATAAATAAATGATTATATATATATATATATATATATATATAATCTTATACACATAAATGATTATATATATATATATATATATATATATATATATATATATATGATTGATTGATTGATTGGTTTATTTGCTTGATAAGTGTGTGTACACATATCACCCTTTTATATCAGGGGCGCATAACGCTGCAGCTATTAATTACCTATATTGTGGTCTCCAGTTACTTTGCCCTTATGTGTTGAACACCTTCCATCGGGATAGCCTCTGTTTCGTAATCTCTATCTGTGCCTTTTCTGCATCCTTGCCTAATCCCAGCGCCTCCCCTAATTCTACATCCCTAGTTCCTCCCAGTTGTTCACACTCCCTAACCAGATGATCTACAGTTTCTTCTCTCCTACTGCATATTCGACAAACCGTTGTTTCTAATTCCTCGTAGCTGTTTCGCTGTACTCTTGTGTCTAACATACCGGCTCTTGCATCCGCTAACAACCCGCTGCCTCTTGTATTATCATATAACCATGCTACTCCACCCCTTTCCAATTTCATATTCCCGTATACTTCCTTTAAACTAGTTTTCTGCATAAGTGCTGTCCGCCACTTCTGGGTGTATGCTGCCTTTACCCTACTTTTAATTTGCCCACTGGACATAGTAGTGTCTGTCCATTGTTTGCTGGTGAGTCCTATCTGTCTTGCCGCAAATTCTACCCTCCTGTCCCATTTTGTTTTTATTCCCATTGCCATTTTTACCCACTGTATCTTTTTTACCCATCGTTCGTTACTTAGTGTCCTAATTCTACTACAATACCTCAGCTTACTTTGCACTTCCCTTTCGATAAATTTTGACATACCCCCCTCCCCTTCAAGAAACTCTCTGCTACAATTGAAACGGCAACCCAATGAAAATCTAATTACTTCTCTCTGAATCCCTTCTAATTTCCTCCATAAACCCGAGCTATGCACTAGGACAGCGTTTCCAAATGTCAGCCCTGGCACATACAGTGCCTTCCAAATGTCCTTTGTAACCACATACCTATTGAATCCCCATAAGCTTTTGCATCTTACCGAATTCCTACCCCTGTCTGCTTTCTTTATTCTTAACGTTTCTTCCACTTTTAACAGTTCTTCCATTGACGCTATAGTTACATTTAAATATTTATATTGATCTCGATACTCTAACTCCTTTCTCTGCAACCTTAGCTTCCGCTCCAATGTAACCCCCGAAAATACTAAAATAGCGCTCTTCTTTTCGTTAAATACCATATCTAGTTCATCTGCTGCTTTTCCACAGGTATCAAGCATTTCTTGAACCTCCCCCACGTCCCTTCCTGAAATAACCATATCATCTGCAAACAACAGAAGAGGTATTCTAATAAATGTTTCCCTTTCACCGATTTGCCACCCCAACCCGGTGTTGTTCACCTTTCTCGCAATTCTTTCTATATATATTAGAAAAAGTATTGATGATAAAGGACATCCCTGTCTCACTCCTTTAGCAACACCATATTCGCTCGATTCTCCCTCATTTCGTTTAATCATTACTGTGTTTTCCCTATAAATATCCTCTAATAAGCCTATCCAACTTATTTCAAATCCTTCTTCTGCCATATACTTGTACAAGGTATCTCTATTGACCATATCATAGGCTTTTTTTAGATCCAAAAAACCGCCAACACAACCTTGTCCCCTCATCCTAGATATTTCGACTATCTGGTTCAATAAAAAAATATGGTCGTCTAACCTATATCCCTTTCTAAACCCACATTGCCATTCCCCAATTTTACCATTTGCTTCTAACCTATCTTGTACCCGGCTCTTAAAAATTTGCATAAAAATACGGTACGTAATTGGTGTAATAGTTATCGGTCGTCTATTTTTCAAATAATCGTTATCGACGCCATCTTTTGGCAGCAAGGAAACCCTTCCCTTACGCCAACTTTTCGGTATGCTACTTCCGGCAAAGATGTTATTGAATACTTTAGATAAATACCTTATGTAGACCTCACCCAATGCGTGTACTATCTCCATTGTTATTCCATCTAACCCGCATGCCGTCTTCCCTTTCATTCTTCTAATAACTTGTTCTATTTCTTCAACTCCTGTGATTATACTTGTATTCATTCTCGACCTCCCTTCACTGGCCCCATTACTAATAAAAAATAGCGCTTCTACCGCCGCATTCATCTCTTCTTTTGTGTACACTTTTTCGTGCTCAAGATTAGTCATGCTTTTTCCCGCATTGACTACATATGTCCAGAATCGCTTTACCCGTTGTCCCCTTGGAGCCCTCAATATACTATTAAACTCCTGTTCGTCCTGACGTTTAATCGCTTCTTGTACCAAATTCTGAACTTTTGTCTTTGCCTGCATATACTTTTGCCAGTATTCCTCCCCCTTACCCGGGTTCGTTCTTACTACCTTCCGGTGCTCTTTGCTCCATTTTCTTCTTTCCAATATTGCCTCCTCAATCGCCCCATTCCACCACCCCCTCTTTCCCACTCTTACTTCCTTAACTATTTTATAACATTCATCATATTTATCCCGTATTATTGTATGCATTTCATCCAGATCTATCTCTATTGCGCCCTCTAACAGCTGTTTAATTTCATCAATTTTATGTGTCCATTTCTGTTTGTCTATCACCTTTTTGTCTACTTTTAACCTCTTAACAGGTTTTCCTCGACCCGTAACTTCCACCCAATTATGATCACTGCCAATGTTCCATTCTTTTCCTTCATCTACAATCATCTCTCCTACCCATTCCCGTATTTTTCCTTTGACCATAATATAGTCTACACATGACTTCCTATATATATATATATTTATATATATATATATATATATATATATATATATATGTGTGTTGCAAAAAATAGCAATTATTATTGAAATTTTAAACGCATGATGTACATGACGAAACATGAGTATATAGTGTTGATTTCATTGCAATCTCAACATCGGTTCATACAAAAAATAAAAGTGTGAAAAAACAGTGTTGCAAAATATTAGCAACAATAGCGCTTTACAGCGTATTCGATTCTTAGCAGGGCTGTATGGCTCATTTGAAACTACATATTCTATTCTAGAAACGGGTTTTTTGTCCCTTCTTCTGAATCAAATCGTAAACTCGGTCTTTCATGGAGTTAATGAGCTGTTGTAAGTACGAAAGTGGAATATTAGTCCATGCTTGCTGGACAGCTTCTTTGAGGTCCGACAAATGATTATATTGTCGACCATTTGCGTAAATCTGCTTTACCAAATGTCCCCAAAGATTTTCAATAGGATTCAGGTCTGGACTTAATGCCGGCCAGTCAAAAAGTGGCACTCCTTGTTCTTGAAAAAAAGGCTATAGTGCCAGCCGAGGTATGAAACGTGGCGTTGTCTTGTTGAAAAACTGCATCAGGTCCCCCAATTGTTCTGAAGTGGGCTTCTAACTGGGAACCGACAATGCGCTGGTACATGTCAGAATTGTTTCGGCCCACAATCTCGACTAGATCAGACTTCCCATTATATCCAAGCGCGCCCTAATATTTCACAGAGCCACCACCGGCCACACGTTTCGAGAACCATTTAGGTTCCTTCCGTAAGTCGTGCCAATAGTACTGACAGCCATCAGGGCCATCGAGATTAAATTTCTTTTCATCCGAGAAGACGATGTTTTTCCACTCGTTATCCCAAGTTTGGTATCTATGCGAAAATTCACGCCGTGCGACAATGTGCTTCGGTTGCAGTCGCGGCATAAGCTTCCTTTTTGCGTATCGCACGTTTTTGTCAGAACTTAACACTCGGTACACTGTGGATCGGTGCACTGGCACTCCCAAAGTAGTCCTGATCCTGGAAGAAGACATTTGGTCATGAGTAGCCGACTGTATGATCCTTCGCCGATCTCGAATAGTCAAAACTGGCTTACGCCCACTGTTAGATCTGCACCTTTGGTTCACTCCAGGGTGTAAGAACCTGCTGATGGTGCTCTTATGCCGTCCTAATCTGGTTGCTTTAGCAGTTACTGTATGACCGAGCTCAGCATATGCCTCAATTCTTGTCTTTTCGTTATCCGAAAGATCCTTTGTACGACCCATGGTTCAAACATAAGATTCGTCGTTAGTTCGGAACAACGACTAAGCTGTAGAATATTTTGCAGCTATATAACGATTGATTTAGCTAGACAATATTCCTGACATTTGATCCCTGGGATCGAATATCAGCTGTAGTATCGACTATCCTTTACAAACAAGAGCTGTGTTGTTAGCATGTTATTGTTGCTAATATTTTGCAACACTGTTTTTTCACACTTTTTTATTTTTTGTATGAACCGTTTTTGAGATTGCAATGAAATCAACACTATACTCATGTTTCGTCATGTACATCATGCGCTTAAAATTTCAAGCCATTCAACTAAACCAAGCCGAAATTATCGCAAAAAAACATGAGTTGCTATTTTTTTGCAACACACTTTATATATACACAGGTAGTTCAATAAGTTCTTAGAATGAAAACCGAGAATGTTCCAAATCATGTTTTTAAATTTTTCTTATTCGATATACTCCCCGAGAAGCTCAATACACGTTTCCCACCGAGATTTCAGGGCTTTCATACCTCTTGAGTAGAGTTCCGCGTCGTTAGACTGAAAATAGGCATTGACAGCAGCCTTAACCTCTTCATTGCAGGAAAAACGCTTTCCACCGAGACTATTCTTCAAATGTCCGAAGAGGAAATAATCAGAAGGGGGCAGGTCTGGAGAATAGGAGGGTTGTTCAATAAGTTCGAACCTCAGTTGGGCCAGTTTTGCCGATGATTGCCGGGACTTGTGTGCAGGAGCATTGCCCTGGTGAAACGGGACAACCATCTTCTGCAAAGCGGGCCGTTTCACGATGAGTTCTTGCTAACGGCAGTCCAACAGTCTTGCATAATATTCTCCTGTGATCGTTTTACAGCTCTCAAGGTAGTCGACCAGCATTATTCTACGTTGGTCTTAAAAAAACTGTAGCCATCACCTTTCCGGTCAATGCCGTTGTCCGCACCCTCTTCGGAGGTCCTTCATCAGGTGCACACCATTGGCAAGATGCTTCTTGGGTCTCGGGAGTGTAGTAATGAACCCGGCTTTCATCGAAGGTCATAAATCTGCACCAAAAATCCGACAGATTGTTCGACATCTTGGCCAAATTTCGCTGTAAAGCCAAAACAGGCGCGTCTTTTTGGCCTTGGTTGAGCAAATGCGGCAGCCATTTTGCTCTAAGCTCTTTCATCTTCAAGTATTCGTGTAGGATAAAATGCACACTGCCTAAACTAATCCCTAATGCCTCCGCTATTTCCTTAATGTTCATTCGCTTATCTGTGCCAAGAATTGTTTGCACTTTCTCTACGTTTTCCTCATCAGTTGCCGTTTTTTGGCCTCCTGGACGTAGTTCATCCTCGGTGCTCCTGCGACCTCTTTTTAACACATTAATCCAGTTGGAAACAGTGGCAAAACATGGCGCAGAGTCACTGTACGTCTCGTCTAACTCAATTTTTACTTGGGTCGCATTCCAACCTTTGAAATAAAAATGCTTGATAACCACTCGAAACTCTTTTTTCTCCATTTTTAAAAATCACGCCGATACGTTGCACGGGAAAAGCTATCAAACGAAATCGCAACGGCCAATCACCATAATATATTGAGTGCTAGCAGTCGAAAAGTTGCAGTTCCTATTAGCGGTGAAAGCGTGCCAACATTCGAATTCTAAAAAGCTCATTCTAAGAACTTATTGAACTACCTGTATATATAAATATTTTATATTATAAGGGTATTTATATTTTTAATGCCGTTTAATTCTCGCAATGTATTTATCGCATAAGTCATTAAAAAGCCTAATAATGATGCAGCGGATAAACCGCATGATAGCGTTTTCAAAAAAACTTTTTGTAACAAGAAAGCTAATAATTTCCTATCTGCCAAATTATCTGAGAAACTGCTTAGCAAGATAGATCGAGGAAATTCAGAACTGACCAATTAAAGCTTTGTGGATCCAGTTGGAAGAAGAGTCCGATTTAGTTTTTAAAGCCAATGTAAATGGACAGAAAGGGTGCCTGTACATCCTTTGCGAACATCAATCTTATGAATTTCCGTATATGCCTCAGCGTTTTATGGAGTATAACGTAACATTTACTACGTCAGCATCTAAAAAAAAGTATTGTTTCTCTACCAGTGATACTCAACATACGCATTTATAATGGCAATAGGCCATATAAAAATTGCAATAGTTTATCATCAATGTTTTCTGATCTTGAATTGGCTAAATCTTGTTGTATGTTTGATAAGTTTTATCATCAGCGACAAGCGGATGAGTTGCAGAGTAACTACAGGGACTGCCGACGAGAACTGAAAACTGTCATCACTCAAGCGAAGGCGGAGCTCGTGGCGGCGGTAGAGGCTGACCCCTGGGATACGGGTAAGCTTTGCCGACTCCTCTTCATCACCTGATCCTGAAGACTTCAGAGCAGGTGCAACTGCTTTTTGGAAGGAGCGGTCACGGATGAGCGCCGCCGTCTGCTACCCCCGTCGCGAAGTCCCTGGCGATGCACGCGGCGCCTGCGTGGGCCGGTCTAGCGCTACGCACCGTTCGCAACAGACGAGTTCTCCGTGCGACGCACCGCAGCGCAGCACGGCCCTTCGGGTCTGCCGGGCGTGCAGCACGGTGAGCTCAGAGGCAGCCCTTGTCCTGGCTAGCCAACTCTCCTGGCTAGCCAACTCTCCTGGCTAGCCAACTCTCCTGGCATCGCCTGGCCCGAGAAAAAGCGAGCGTAGGACGGATGGCGCGACGGACTTCACGCTAGCCAAAGCGGCAACGCTTGACGCGTGAGTTCACGAATGAGCCACGCCAAGCTCAGAAGAGTCCCGAGCAAAGTGGATTCGGTCGCTTATACCGGACCTCTGACGTTGGTATGACGACGGGCCGCGGACCATTTACATGTACTTCTCGGTCCAGGTCCTCACGGGCCACGGCCAATACCAAACCTATATGGTGCGGATTGGGAAGTCGCAGGTGGACATGTGCACACTCTGCACGTCGGGGCAGCCGGATATTGTTGACCACACGGTCTCGCCCTGCTCCGCGCTGGCCCAGGTCCGCGGAAGCTCGACGCATTGCTATGCAGTGAGATCGACACGTGACATTGTCGGCCATATGATAGAGGATGCCGTTTTTATGCGGGATAATACGCGGCTAGGGGGCGCTTGTCGCGCGCGCTACCTCTTTGTTTCGGTCCAATCATGCCGTTGGTCGTTTGTGATATGTCGCGGGCAAGACAAAACCTTGGATATGATCACAGGCAAATAGCAATGCTACATAGCACGGTAATGCCTGTTTATGGGTCGCCCTATTTCTAGCCTACTCTTACTTAACGCTTGTGTAAGCTTGTTTTTATATGTCACGTTCCACCGCACCTATCAACTATCTTTACGCTCGCGCTTGCTTTTAGCAATGAGTCTTTGCAGTCTCATATGGGCGGCCTTGCACTTGGCTAATTGGAAGTCGGCTTGTCTCGCCTCTGCCTCGTCCGGTTTTTTTCTACCCAGCTAGGTCCGCATCTTCGTCTAGATCTGATAAAGCCTTATACATGCCTTTCCTGCCTGGGCGATCTCTTCATTCGACCAGACTTTCTACTGCATATCGTGCGTGGCTTGGGTATTCTGAGGCTAAAACAGTCTAAATGTGATCACTCATAGTCTCCGACTGCCCCGCGACGCGCCATTCCCCAATCATAGAAAACATCGATTAGCTGATATCGATAGTATATATATATTTGTTTATTTCGCAATAACATTGCATTTTAAGATGTTACATAATTACAAAAATGATATTGATAGTAAGGTCTATAAAAGCTGTCCCCGATGATGACAAGTCCCTTGTTAAAGCAGCTAGGAAGTCTCAGCTACTCCTTCGGCCTGCATCATTTTGACCCTTTTTATAAGGTTTCTGAACCAGAAGTTCCCTTGCCACCGTGAGTGCCGTGTACATTAGGGATTAGCATACCTCCGCTCGGCAAATGGAGCGACATTTAAGATCTAGCCTTAAAGGCAGTCGTCGCGAACAACAGGAAAAATGCGGTCCATATAAGCGTAACGATAAAGCCGATGCACACCTCGTCGTGATCAAAGCGCCACCCCCGGTACATGATACAACGAAGCGTCTCCGTCGGGATTGTTTGCGGTAGGCCGTAGGCGATGTAACGAGCAATTTGAGGCATCGATTGGATCGGCCAGATGATACCTGTAACGCGTTAGAAGGGAACATTCATAAGTACACGACCTTACGTAGGAATTAAGGCATGGACTGCGTCCGTCGAGCGATGGACTTGCTGAGTATGCTATCCAGGTACAATTTTGTCAACAATTTTTGCTGTAGGTAGACGCCCAACAGAAGCGATCTGAGTGGCGTCTAATAATGTCGACTAGTAACGCGTATGGCGTATGCGCTACGAATATTAACAGTGGAACAAAGAGAAAGCAAAAGAGATTTTCTTAAAAGCTTACCGCTGAGCAGAAGATTTGCATAAAAGGTCCCGAGCGCCAGCATCATCGCCGACTGTTCGTTGGTGCACACAGACGAAATGACGAGTCCGTACGTCATTCCGCAGAGGCCCTGCAGCACTGTGAGCGAAATGACGAGCATCAGAGAACCCTCTAGCGGCATCTCGAACACGGCGAACGTAAACACCAGCAGCAGCGCAACCTGAACAACCAACAAGGAGAACTGGGCGTAGACGTGCGAGAGGACCACCTCAAATGGTCTCACGCCGGCCACCCAGCAACGCTCCATAGTGCCTTCACGTGTCTCCGTGATGATGGTGATCGACGTCAGGCCGACGGCCATAATGTACGTGATCGAAAGGATGATGCCAGGCGCCATGAACTCGGTGAAGCTCGGTTTGCCGTGGCCGTAGACGGGGTCAAGCATACGCACCGGTAGCTGAGCGAGGGCCACGTTCTTTCCCATCCGCTGCAGGAGATTTTCACAGAAAGTCTGCAATTTAACGGCACATTGAGCGTTAGGAAACCACAATTGATTTAACTATATATATATATATATATATATATATATATATATTCAAGTCTTGAAGACAGAACTGTGTATACAACTCCAGTGGCGGATCGAATATTACTAGTAATGGGAAAATTAATAATTTGTAAATAAGATTATAGTATGATGATTTGATTCCTAAGCCCAGAGAAATACATTTGCTCGTCCACCTAACAATTCTGATACCGTTAAGTACATAAATAACGGTTCATGCCTCTTATGGCAAGGAAGGCATGGGAAATGATGCTCTTGAGATTCTTGACCGTGCGAGAGCGACCATTACGTTCAGTTTCAGACCTGAAAACGACGTTATCTTCTAGACGGTCATGTCCACTCGGTCCAGTAAAAGCACTTACGGTGAAAGTTTCGAAGATGGTCTTCTGCAGGGTGAAGTCAATTTGCTGGTTGGTCATATCCATATAGATGTCGATGGTCGAATCTGCGATTGTCTCATTGTCCGCGTCGAAACCGAGCATGAATCGCTGCTGCAAGGCGGCCGAGTAGTGTCGTCCAATGCTGATGACGCCCCAATTTTCGCCCCGTCCGACGCTCGCCAGTGCATCTTCGAGGCGGTTGTACGGCCGCTGTATGATCGTGTGATTCGAGAGGGACTGGAGAAAGCGCTGCGAGTAGATCGGGCGGTGGTCCGCGTTCACGACGGCCATTGGCAGGTCAAACGGGTCGGCGCCAATGCATAGGCAGAACAAGACGATTTGAAACGACGGCACTAGGAAGTTGAACAGCAGGACGGGAATGTTACGCTTCAGCCGCGTCGTATTCTTGAGGATGAGCGCCATCGCCCGACAATACTTCTCGAAAAACGTGTGTTGCTTGTTCGTATTTGTTCCGTACTCGTTGAGGTGGTGGGGTCGGCGGGCAATAGGGTTGAGGTGAGCAATGCCGCCGCCCGGTGGCAGGGTGTACTTCACGTCAAGAGGTAACTCATAGGGTGGCGGCACGTTCTGCAATAAATAATTCCAATCGACCCCAAGGCGGACGGCGTTGTTGAATAACTCGATTTTTCTGTACTGCACGCGTAGTTATTACATATAGTCGACATATGAAGCTAGCAGAAGAAAAGTGACCGGGTCTATGAGGGGTGATGCACAAAACTAAATTGTGCCGTAAACATAACTGCTTAGAGAACATTTTCAAACTTGAACGAATGATTGAATTGTCCGATTTGAGATCACTAGTAAATAATATATGCTACATGCTTTTGCTGTTGGTCCAAGTTGCGTATATCCATATGTTCATCCTAAGCTTTACCTGTTTGACAGCAGTGCGGCCTTCTTTATCAGCAAGACACAACTTCAGGAAGACATCCTCAAGCGAAGCGCAGTTGTATTGCTCGAGCAGACATTCGGGCTCGTCCTGGGCCAACATCTTCCCGGATCTCATCAGTCCCACAATATTGGCTTGACGGGCTTCTTCGATGTAGTGGGTAGTAACGATTACTGTCATGCCCTCCTCGCGGGTCAGCGTGACCAGATAGGTCCAGATACTGCACCACACATACCCAAGGGAAAAACACAAGTCAATACACGTAAATGGATATTCATAGGAAAAACAGGAGGCGACATAAAGCCAATGTATAAGACAAGCCCGAACAGGATAGATAACCTGTTACTGAAACATTCCCTCTTTGTGCCTCTTCAGTATATTGCATATGGCTCACTGTCCTGCACACCTAACCTGTGCGCGAAACGAAACTATCAGCCACGTTATTTTATCATGTCGACTTGATTTTGTACATCCGATACAGAGAGCGGTTGCTTAGCTAGTACGTGATTAAGGTAATTGAAGAAAAGAGTACTCACGCTTGTCGTAGAAGAGGATCCACACCGACTGTGGGCTCGTCGAGAATCAGAAGAGGCGGCTTGTGGATGAGTGCGACAGCCAGCGACACTCGACGTTGTTGACCGCCGGACAGATTCTTGACCAGGCGATTCTTGTTGGGGAGGTCCAAAAAATCGAGCAGAAACTCGATTCGTTCTATCAGATCGACGTGGCACGTTGACGTGGAAGCACATGCGGCATAATTGGAGAGAACGACAGACTTAACTTTTGATCGGAGTTTTGCGCATCACTCGATAAACTTTAAAACTATTTTGAATCGAAATAAGAAGCAAACAAGATCCTATCGTTGTTCCTATGGGTCAAAGGGATACTGAGTATCGTCGTCGCCGCTACTGAGTCTTCGCAGATAGGTGTTCGACGCACAGCTTAGTTGTCATAAATACGCTAGTATTGAGAGTACTATTTTTTAGTAGTACGTAACTGTGGCGTCGCCTAACTAGTGTCGTTGTCGCTACTACCGACAATAAACTAGCAATAATAACTGGTAGTAAACCCCTTTAATATGACGGCACATCCTCCGTTACCCCATACAAGTACATACCCCCCCCATCAAGTACATTGTGCTGTGCGGTTCGATCAGAGCACAATTTTACGCTTAATAAATATAGTTTTAAATACCAGCATGGGCTCTACATCAAGCGGGTAGCCGTCGCCAACTGGGATTATTGTAGATTTTAATTTTTTAAGTAGTCAACAAATTTTATTGTCGTAGTATGTTGGCAATCATCCATACGTACCTTTTATCAGGTGGCGAGGCATATGAAACACTTGACCAAAGAAAAACAGTGTCTCCTGGATGGTTAATTCGGGGTATAGCGTCAATTCTTGGGGCATATACCCAACTCCGGGCCCAGGTATAAAAGCGCCTGGTGTTCCCGGCTTCTGACCGAATACCCGGACCTGTCCTGCTTGTGGTGTTTTCCGTCCAACGATGCAGCGTAGCAACGTCGTCTTTCCACACCCGCTCGGGCCAAGGAGGCCATAGCTGTCAAGGCAAAAGAAGTCAGATAAATGTTCATTGTCATTAACGCTCGACGTAGAGGGAAATGGGTACGTATTTCTTCATTCTACCGAGCGCATTTAATTCAGAGTAGGGACAGTCAAATACTAAACGGCAGTATGTGGCAGTATGCATTGTCACTTACATTTTGCCTTGGGGCACGGTTAGATCAATGCATTTAAGCACTTTGGCTGCCCGACTGCCATGTCCATAGGTGACGGCTAGTCCGTCAACGTCAACGGCCAACTTCTGGGTCCTCCGCATCGTGGCCTGGTCGAAAGGGTGCCGCACAGGTCGCAGGCTACTGACGACATCGTGAGGGACAACGAAGCCGTCGTTGTCGTGGCCAGTGCCCCGCGCCAGCTGCATTTGGCCGCTGCGTATACTCCATGTTGATGAGCGCGACTCCAATTCAACCTCTTCGCCATTGGTTGCAGTGCAGAGAGAACACTAGAAATGGTGGAGGTGGTGGTGGTTGTTATTTTTAAGATCGCAAGTACGACCCGATCGAATACACGAATAAAAATAGAAGCGAGAAAACAATACACGAAATGCACTAAATGTAATTTCTGAATCAAACGGCTGAGCTTCCGCTGATTTATTTTGATGCGTATATATATATATATATATATATATATATATATATATATATATACATATATACATATATATATGCATTTCTTAACTCTTGGTTGGTCGTACATTTATTGCATGGTAATTTGACCGGTTCCATTACCGCACTTCACAAAGCAGCGGAGTTTTCGAGCATAGCGACGCATTGGGCATTCGGCAAACTCTTCATTGTCAGAATTAGACCTGATATTAGCTAGAGTAAGGAACTTTTGTGAAAAGGAACTTTTGCGACTAATTCTTGTTTTGTGGCCCACGTTTAAGTGGCACGCTACCGCGGCTTTAATAAGGTAGCAGCAGCTTTGCCATGCGGACGAGCTTCTGCTATAGCTGTTGAGATCACGCACAGAAAACGCCCCGTAGCGTTTAGTCCCGACTTGGTCCAAACGCCGAACTCTCGCTGCTCCTTGTCTCCTGTTGTAGCCTCCTGTTGTCAAACTTACCTTGGCGGTCGATGAGCTACTAATATCATCGTCGGGGGCAGCACGGCATTGGCCGTCACGATTTGCAATGAACGGAGCCATGGTGGACGCTTGCACGCGTACGTCTGGTTCGTTAACTGCCTGCGTGTAATGCTCGTCACCGACGACACAACAATAACAACAACTCCCCGTCTGCCACCGCAATCAACGTCCGCCGAGTCACAAAGTCAGTTCCCTGCACGCACTAGTCTGTGCTGGTTTGGCGAGAGTCGTGTTGTTGCTACAGGCAGCGTAAAGGTGCGTGTGTTCGCAGTTCACGTACCACGATAACTGAGTCTATGTCGTCTTGAGCATAGATAGACAAGGCAGACCAATATCAGTACCAAGATAGCAGGTTAGCCTGCAATAGCAGCAGCAGTACCACTTAATACTCGAACAGCAAGATAACTAGCTGGCGTAGTGCAATGCAGTAGTCAGTCAACACACTCGCGGACGGTAACTGCACTCCAAGCGCTACGTTGCTCTCGAGTTGCACACACAGCCGACGTTGAATGAAGCCTCAGTTTTAAGCTCTAGGAAGACTACCGTCTGGCGAGCGCACAAAGGTGGCGAGACTCACTTCTATTCGAACTCTCCACTCGTGGCCAGATCGACCCCAGCACCGGAAAAGCCTGTCTGCCGCACGCAGCGCCTGACCTGACATCTCCTATCTCCGTGCTCGCTCGGCTTCGGTACTTCGTTTCGGCATTCGGGGGGGGGGGGGGCGGTACACCTCGTGCTAGAGCGACTGGCATCGCTAGAGATGCCAGTCGCGGTGGGCGTACCAGCAGTATGTTATAGTAGCAGCCGCCTCTGTAACCCCCGCTCGCCGCCCACACCTTCTCAACCCCTCCAGAAAGCTTGAGTGCTTCGCGACACCGAGTTTGACTCGTAGACGGAATTTGCGCGGAACATATTCAACATGGCGTAGAATTGCATCGAAGACCTACATCTATTACGAAGAAAAGTTCCGCACATAAAGTTACTAGAGTAGGCTAAAAAGGTATGGCATGCAAAGGCTAACGGGGTGCATCAGCAACATTTGTTTTGGGAAAATGCTCTATTTCCAACGCTCCAACGTCATACGGAAAAATGCAGCAACATTTTGCTTTTCTATAATTAATAATCAAAGTATATACTCGGCGTGGCAAAGTATATTCATTTAGATTTATGTTTGGCACAATGGCATCATGCATCGCAGGCACGTACAGACAGACGTTCTGCAATGTGATTCAGATAACCAGTCGCCTCTATTGATCTCCGGTTTGGTGCCGATGAGATTTGGTCGTGCCATGTCCGGCCAACAACGCTTCTGAACCCACGCCATGGTAGAAATAATAATCTTTATCGTTTAGTTTAGGTGCTACCTTGTGGAACAAGTTGCCTAGTGACATTAGGACACTTATATCGCTTAGTCAATTCAAAAACACTGCGAAAACGCACTATCTAACCTTACTTGCGTCTGATTAAACCATAACTATGTAAACATGTACACAATCCCTAGATAAATAATTGCAACAATATGAGATACTACGGTGATAATGTATAAAATCTTACTGTAACTTGTACATATGCTTCGCACTAGCCTGTGGCTAGATGAAGTTAAAACAAAAATGAGAAACTACAATTAAGTATCAATAAACGTCATATCATATCATATGCACGTATAATGATCGTTTTTAACACGCGGTTTGTGCCTATCTTCGAGTTCACATAGATGGGTCGGAGATGCTAACGGTAAAGTCACCGAGGTTGAACGGCCAACCAAATAGTGATGAACTTTAGCAAATAGGTGCAGTTCTCGCGTATGAATCCGCCAATGATAATGGGTTCGGCAATGATAATGCGCTGTCGACCAAAAAAGTAATTGTTGCATGAATGTTTGACTAAAAGTGCATGAATCAATGAAAGACATGCTAACTTGCCGTCTTATAAAGCAAGTCAGTATGCGGATCAATATCACCGCCGTAGTGATCTGATAATTACTAGACTTCCGTCGCGGGTCGGAGAGAAGGACGAGGAACTCCGTGCGGATCTCGTTGAACTTTTCGACGCCATTGGGGAGGCAACAGAGGTAAAGGATATTGACGTGGCCCACCGACTACCTAGGACAACGAGAATAGGCGGTTAGGAAATGCCCGATAACCAACATGCGATCGTGCGCTTTGTCAACCGCTGGAAAAAGATGGACGTTCAGCGTGCGTTTCGTGCGAAAAAGGCAAAAGTGTCGATGGTTCGGGCTCATGCTGGCAAGAACATTCCTGTGTACGCCAATGACCATCTCACAGCCTCCAACTCGACGCTGTTCTATACACTGTGTCAAATGAAACGACAGAAATTGATTGCCGATGTAAGGTGTATAGACTGTCGGCTTCTCAAGTCTACAGCCGAATCGCCCTGACGGATGGTGACGCTGGAGACTTTAGCTGGGCCGAATCACAAATACCAACACATGAATAGGACTATAGATATAACTTCTTTTACATATGACTCTTCATCGTTTCTGGGAATACAATGTAATGTGAACGGGCTCAAATCACATTGGCATGACCTCGAAACGTTCCTTGCAAGTCTTCCGTGCGAACCCTCTGTGATAGCCATATCAGACACCAGGCTTCAGGAAGCCGAAACTTGTTCATTTAAATTGCGCAACTATAATAGTTACTACAGCTGTAGGTCAGGCTCTCGCGCAGGTGGGGTAGCTTTGTATATACGATGTGACCACGACGTTAAAGTAGGAGCTGACTTTTGTAACTTCAGCTACCCTTTTCTGCGAGAGCTTTGTAGTGGAGGTGAGTGGTGTGGTGGAGGGAAAATCTCTTCTGGTTGGCGCATTCTATCGCCAGCCGTCTGGCAAAGCCTCCGATTTCATAAATGGATTAGAAAATATAATGTTAAGAATTAACAGCCAAAATATGCTCCTTCTTGGAGATGCTAATATCGATACTCTTTATCATCTTATTTATTTCACTCATATTGAGTATGCATATAACATAGATAATTATATAGATTATACAATTATATAGTCAGCTGCTCGCGGCATGTTATTCGAGAGAGGCAGTGCAGCGATCTCTTCGCAAGGGCCAGGCAGGCAGACGCATGAAACTTCGTACACGCCTGAGAGCACAGTCGACAGATGCACTCCGTGTATTCCTCGTGGAAGCTCGTATTCAAACAGACCAGGTGATGATAGCCATGAACTATGTATCTGGTATAGACATGGCGATTGTCACATGCAAGACCAGACCAGAGGTGAGAGGCACTGAAAATATTCAGGTCTCCAACCTCTCGTCGGGCTTGTTCAACTTTATTTTCCCATTCTGAGATAAAGCTCTCGAATGGTACTGTACGCGGCGTCTTCAATCTCAATCGAATTATCCCAACAACCGGTGCACAGCCAGACATAAGGTACACAAAGCGGCTCCTTGTCCGCATTGACAGGCAAAGTACCCGCTTCATGTACATTGTGAAACACCTTTCAAGCAAACCAAAGTTTGCCCGGGTGAGGTGTTATATCGATACTCTTTGCAATGACCAAAACTCTCGTGATCTCCAAGAAATATTGTGCTCATTTAACTTTAACGAGTTTGTCCGAGTTGCCGCAGTGGAGAGAAGGGGAGACCGCTCACCTACAGCGCACTAGCGATAGCACTAGAGCTCAATAAGACTGATTGGTCGTGTACGCTGTAGATGACATCGATTGAGCATTTGAGTGCTTCAATGCACGAGTAATGACGTCCGTTAACAGCAACAAGCAGGAATTAAGAATTAAAAGTAACATTCGGGTACCCAGGAAAGCCTGTGTCACTCGGAAATTACTGGCACTGATAAATTAAAAAAATGCGGCATTTAAAGAGTTTAAAGCTAATCTAGATGATGCTGTGAAGCGAGTTGTATATAGGAAGTTAAGGAACAAAGTAATCGCTGTTTCTAGAAAGTGAAGGCTTAATTTTAATAGAGAACTGGTACAGAGGAACATTCAGGAGAAATCACTGGAATGCCATTAGACCTGTTCTAGGTGGCATACCAGAAAAAGGTGTGTGAAACCCAAAGTAGGAGATACTATGGTGTCCGATGAGACTACAGTGGCAAACGTGTTTAATCAATATTACTCGACGTGTGTGACTGCCGACACGGAATAAATAGATATGTATACAAAAAAAAGGAATGCGGCCGAAAATATATCATTTATTCGAACACTCGCAAGCATCCGGGCTGTTCGCTGACTGTAGGGCCGGTATGCTCAACACCCGACTGCTGGCGGCCAGACACTCGGAATTTGAGAACGTTCGGTGTAGAGCGTGTGATATAGAAGAAGAATATTTCGAACATATCGTGCTGAAGTGCGACGAGCTAGGAGAAGTGAGAACAGTGTCTATAGCCGAGGCATTAGGTTTCGGTGATAAACATTATGGCAAGAGATAAATGAAACCAAACGCAGGCTAGGGAAATGGCACAGATTGTAAGGAACCATGGGACGCCCCGCTAAAACAAACTTATGTGTAATTAGGTAGTAATATAACCATCGTGATAATCCAATTAATATTATAAATGCACGACAGACGAGGATATTTGTTAAAATACATATAACGATACCATAGCAATAATATACAACTATATACGAAGCCAGCAGCACGCTGTATGACATACAACACAGCGAGCGCATCTGATACAAAAAATATTCTACATGGAATAGTAAATAAAACTCATATATATATATGTAATACCTGAGAATTTTCCTCGTGGAGAAACAGAGGTTTCATTTCAGTCGGTTCATACTCTAAGGATTGCATATCTTTTACGCAAAACAAAGTTGTACCTGAGCAAATTATAAAATACAGTTGCACCTGAGCAAATTCCATCCCAGGTATTGCGAAGAGCAGCCGAAGTTCTTGCTGACCCCGTATCATATCTGATTAATTTGTCAATTGCGGCCGGTAAATACCCCAAAGCGCTGAAATTATATTGCGTCATTCCGCTTCTTAAATCTGGTGACAGACTCGCAAAAGAAAACTACCGTCCAGTCAGCATACCGGCCCCAATCTCTAAGGTACTTGAGAAATGCGCATTCGAACAACTCAGGGACCATCTTGAACAACATAATGTATTCAATCGACGACAGTTTGGATTCCGCCCTAAAATGTCCACCACCGTCCCTGTTATGAGCTTTGTAGATGACGTCCGTCAAAGTCTTGAGAAAACAAAACTTTTTGTTGACTTGAGAAAGGCGTTTGATACCGTTGACATCAATATTCTGATTACCAAACTAAGAGTTTATGGAGCTGACGAACGTGTTCAATCGTGGGTACGTTCTTTTATGTCAGAGAGACAACAAATGGTACAGTTTGTGCAGAAGTTTTCAGATGTCGAGAACATATCAGTTGGAGTGGCTCAAGGGAGTATCGGCGGGACACTGCTGTTTAATATATTTATCAACGATATATTTGAAGTACCAAAACACGGCCGACTGACTCTATTTGCCGAAAATACCACAGCACTCTCTGTGGGCGATTCCCTACAAGAGGTAGAGCAGATGATTAAAGAAGACCTTAAGCGACTCTCATATTGGTTTAAAGCCAATGGCTTGTCCGTGAATTGGTCGAAGACTGGTGTTATCCAGTTCTTATCGCTTAGAGGTGTCCTAAGTATGACCCATGAGACATTTAAATGCGGAAACCACACTCTTAGCAAGATCAATAAGACAGAATTCTTAGGCGTTGTCTTAGATTCCAGATTATCATTTGAAGCTCATACAGATCAAATTCGTAAAAAAGTTGTAGGGAGCATCGCTGCCCTGTTCAAGAGCCGTAATATTCTGCCCGTGACTGTCTACTCGCCATGTACTACGCCTACGTTCATAGTTATCTGACCTACGCAGTTGAAATATTTGGAATGACTTATATGCGTTTATTATATCCGTTACATCGCCTGCAAAAAAGAGCCTTGCGCGTAATATTGGGATATCCACCGTGGAAATCCATGCGTTATGTCATCTTATTTATTTCACTCATATTGAGTATGCATATAACATAGATAATTATACAGATTATACAATTATATAGTCAGCTGCTCGCGGCATGTTATTCGAGAGAAGCAGTGCAGCGATCTCTTTGCAAGGGCCAGGCAGGCAGACGCAGATGAAACTTCGTACACGCCTGAGAGCACAGTCGACAGATGCACTTCGTGTACTCCTCGTGGAAGCTCGTATTCGAACAGACTAGGTGATGATAGCCATGAATTATGTATCTGGTATAGACATGGCGATTGTCACATGCAAGACCAGACCAGAAGTGAGAGGCACTGAAAATATCCAAGTCTCCAACCTCTCGTCGGGCTTATTCAACTTTATTTTCCCATTTTGAGATAAAGCTCTCGAATGGTACTATACGCGGTGTCTTCAATCTCAATCGAATTATCCCAACAACCGGTACACAGCCAGACATAAGGTACACAAAGCGGCTTCTTGCCCGCATTTACAGGCAAAGTACCCGCTTCATGTACATTGTGAAACTCCTTTCAAGCAAACCAAAGTTTGCCCGAGTGAGGTGTTCCCATATTCTGTCAAGACCATACATCAGCGCTGGAACAATCTTGAGGTATAAAAGTGCCACTGCCGTCGGGACCGACAGTTGCCGGACGTCGCCTACCTGTCCATAAAGAGAGATTAGAGCTGTGCGCACTGTTTCGACGATGTGAGCAATGAAGGACGTCCAAGTATGACGAAGCCGAAGCCCCAGATACCGGAATGAGTTGACGAATTCCAAAGATTGACCGCCGCAACGTATAACGTCTTTAGCAGCCAATCGACCTCCTCTTCTGAATTTCATAGCCTTGGTCTTCATAGCGTTTATTTCGAGCCCCCTTGAGACAAGGAACACCTCCGCCAGAGAGGTGATGCGCTTGATGGCACGCAGGCCGTGATGGGCGACCACTATGTCATCTGCGTACATCACAACTGTGGCCTTCTGGAACTCCCGTCGAATATGATCGACAAAATCGGCAAGCAGTAGAGTGAAGGAGACGCAGCTCAATGGGTCGCCTTGCGGGGTTCCCACATTTTGCCTTACCTGCAACACGACCTGCTCACCTTGCACCTGTAAGGTGTCCTCATCAAAGAAGCTCGAAATTACGCTCAGAAGAGAGCCACCAACCCCTGCGTATCGGAATGACTTCACCAGGAGATCTCGAGATGCTTTGTCGAAAGCTTTGACGCAGTCTATAAAGACTGCATACAAATGGCCTCCGGGTTTTGCCACAGCTCGCTCTATCTCTGACTGAAGCACATGGATTGCATTACGCGTTCCTCGACCTCTTCGAAAGCTGAATTGCTCCGGTGGAAGGGTCTGGTCGACAACGTACTCGATCCGTTATAACCAATTTACAGAAGAATTTTTTTTTAATTGTTTACATTCGAATGGTGCAGACGTGTTTTGATTGAGCTCTGTGTTTTGTGCAAGTTTTAACTTAACTTTCGACTGTCTTGACGGTTGTGCTGTGCTGAAGTGATTCTACTAGAGCCAGTGCATTCGTAGAGCAATGCCGGTTGAACGGAGTCCGCCTTTAAAGCCACCAATTCCACCATTGGTAGCATCGGAGCCAACCGAAGAACTGCCAGATGATACCCGTGAAGTGCAAAACGACACCCGTGTCGGTGCTGCTACAAAAGCGGTCTCCACTGCTGGTACTGACGTCACCAAGCAACAGCCGCCGGCATGTACTGACGACAAAAGTGCACCCGATGCAGATGGGGAGGCGAAGAACAACAAACGGAAAGCCAGCAGTCCGCCTCTACAGCAACAGCTGATCAAGGCTGATGAGAAGAAAAGAAAGAAGTTGACAGTCTAAGCAGCAAAGAAGCAGTCAGCTGGAGCACAGCCAGTGGAGAGTGGCAACGGCGTTGACAGCGCGGCTCCAGTTGCAGCTGACTCCGATATAATTGTAGATTTGCAAAGAAATCAAGTGGTTGTTAGTGGAACGCTGCTTGAGGCTGGAGATGATGCAGGATGGTGAGAGGTAGGCGCTGGGGGAAAACCTGTGGTAGCTAGAGAAGCAATTAGCAAGGTTCAAGTCAAAAAGAAAACTGATGCTGTAATATTGTCAGCCGAAGATAATCAGTTGGAAATAAACTTTAATGCCATAGGCGACGACATCGCGAAACATATTACCGGTCCGGTACAAGAACCAACTTTTACTAGAGGGGGAACCTAGTTATTGTCGCAGAAAACCCTGAGGATAGAGCAGCTCTATTGAGTCTGCAGTCGTTAGCCGGTGTTCCTGTCACTTCTCGAATAAGTGGTTCCAGATCGGTAGTGAAAGGAAAGATTAGCGGTTTGCACCCATCGTTAACCGAGTCTGCTATTGCCAGTGCTCTTAAACCGCTTGGAGTCACAGAAGCAGTTCGTGTTCGATCCAAAAACGCCAGGACGGGTTTTGTGATGGCCACGGATAATGTAATTCTGACATTTTCAGGAGCTAACTTTCCGGCTGAAGTACGATTGGGTTTTAAGTCACACGGCGTGGTTTTCTACCGGGAGCCTCTGCATTGCTACCGCTGCTACAGTCTAGACCATCTGCAATCGGAATGTCGACTAACGAGTCCCCGATGCCGACGCTGTGGTTCCACCAGTCACATTAGAAAAGACTGCAATCAGCCCGCTTCCTGTTGCTTATGCAAAGGTAGCCACGAAGCGACATTTGGGTCGTGTGTTCAGCGGCTAAATCGTATAGAACTTTTGAAGAAATCCTCCAAACATGTAATTCAGAAACAACCTCAGTTTCCAACATGGCGTCAGCTGCACGGACGCGTTTTCTGAGTGCTCTTATAATTGTGTACTTTCTGGCAAAAGCCCATAGCAAAACTAGTGCTTTTTGTGACAAGAAGGAGTCTCAGGACGCAGTGAATGTTGTGACTATCTACCTCAACGTACCGCGCCGCAGTTTCACCAAGGTCCACACACTCCGAGCCACAGCACTTGTGATCATCCTGTTACAAGGAGGAGATATCGAGGCAAATCCTGGTCCTCCGTGTGTCACTTGTGGAGGACAATTTCAACAAGTCGTTAACAGAACTGTCTGCGAGAGCTGTGACAAGCATGTTCACACACATTGCAGCTATCATATTCCTGATAAGGCATCAACGTACTGCAAGTCCTGTTTTTGGGTCGAGGTCTCAACGATAGTTTCTAAGTCGATAACTGTCAAGTCATCTTGTAATTGTACCTCGGAGATACAGACGCTTAAAAAGCGGATCGACGAGCTATCCAGAACGACCAAATCGAACGGTAATGTTAGCACACAACAGCAACTGACAATCGGCCGACCGCAGGCTCAAACGTCCCAACAGATGATCGCCCTCCGCCAACGTGGTTTGCACGTACAAACACCGCACACACCGCGACGTCTTGGCTTTCACGACGACGTGCATAAGAAGAACCTACATGGACGCACACCAGCGAAGCCAGAGAAACGTGACGACAGGTGGCGTACACAAGGAAGGAGAGATCGCACAAACAAAGCCACCACCACCGGCACGAACAGGATGACACATCTGAAGGTAGTCAAAGACAAAGATATACCTGAGCGACCACGGCAAAGAGCGCTGTTTGTAAGCCGTATTGATCTCACACACAACGAGTCAGATATTCAGGATTATGTTACTCGAATCGTTGGTACTAGCTCGGGCGTAAAAGTAACAAAGCTTGCTGGGCTTAACCAAGCATATTACAACACCTTTCATATTATAGTCAATCAGGACACTTTTTCTAATCTATTAGACCCAGCTGTATGGCCGGAAGGTACATGGTTTAGGCCGTTCCGAGGCCAATTAAAACCATACAGAGTATTTGGTGCACCGCAACCACCGTCTTCAGGACTAGGTAACAAACGACCCCGAACCGAACAGTCTGATACAATGCTGGTTGAGGGTAGCCCGCCAAATTGACTTCAAGTCGAATGCGACAACAACACACTTGTTAACACGACCAAATGTGCAGAACTCAAGACAATATCCCGATGTATCCTTTGGAATGTAGAAGGATTTCATTCAGTATTAGAAAGTTGTGGGGAAAACGAGTTTGAACAATATGACATAATGTTTCTTACCGAAACATTTGTACCAAACACAGCAGCTATTGTGCTACACAAACACAAGATCTACCATGGTGAAGCTATAAAGGCCCCCGGTAGAGGACGACCGAAATGGGGGGTCTCAGTCGCTGTACGCACGACCGAATGGTCTAGATTACTTAGATCCACGGCTAGACTACTTGTTGTTGAAATAAGGGACTTTTATTTAATATGTATATACAGCCCACCTGACCGCAACGTGACAGACATTTTACTTGATATAGGAGAGTCCCTGATGCTATGCACAGACAATTTTAAACACACTATCATAGCAGGGGACATGAATTGTAACCTCGCTAAAGATGACTCACGAGCGACTGCTTTTATCGAGGGAGTAAGGGAAATGGGCTTGCAAATAGAAGGTAATTATTCCGACGCTACATATATAGCATGGAATGGAAAAAGTGCTGTAGACCTAATTATGAGTACTTCTAGTGAACCGGGAGCTTATATAAAAGACCATAAAACGACAGTTTCAGCCGAGCGGAAGCACTGCAAAGTTACCTTCAGCCTTGCGCATACGAAGATAACTGGCCTTGACAAACGAATTTCCCTCGCCCGCAAGATAAGTCTCAGCAAGCTGGAACAAGCCTTATATCTACTCCCAGATGCGACCGAAGTAGACACAGACTTTTACGAGCGTTCACTTCGGTGGGCCATTCAATCTGCAGCATCATATAAGTGGAACACTGCGACGAGACACAAACCATGGTTCGATCACGAGTGCAAAACCATCAAAACGCACATTTGTTGCCACACCGATTGGAGCCTTGCAGGGCTGGCAAACCTAGCTGATCTAAAGAAAACGTATAAACGAATGATTCAGAGGAAGAAATATGAATACGAGACCGCGCAACGCACACAACAGGTAAAAGAAAGCATCCAGAAACCATGGATCCTCTTACCGAAGAGACCTGCTGTAGCAAACCCACTAATAAACGACGAAGAATGGGTCTCGCATTTCACAACGCTACTAAGCCACGATGTTCAACTGGCTGACAATGAACACGCACCCCATATAGAGCCTGACTGGGAAGACTTTACGGAAGGGGAGATTCGAATGGCTATACTAGCGAAGAAAAACGGAAAATCATCAGGTCCTGATGATATTTACTACGAACATCTTAAGCAGGGAATAGAGCACATAGCCCCAAAGCTAACAGCGCTGTTTAATGTATGCTTAGAACAAGGGCACATACCCGAGCAATGGCGCCGAAGCTACCTGCAACCAATTTACAAAAACAAAGGCGACGCCACAGACCCAGCGAACTACCGCGGGATAGCATTAACTAGCGTAGTCTACAAAATATTAACCTCACTAATTGTGACTCGACTATACAGCAAATGTAAAGACCTAATACCAACGGAACAGAATGGGTTCTTGGAAGGTCGCTCAACTGAACGAGCTCTCAGGGAAGTCCTTCGTCACGTGCGGGAACGTTCCAACGACGGACAGATGACCTACGCAGCGTTTGTTGACTTCAAAACTGCTTTTGATAGTGTACCTAGAGACTGCCTTCTGGATATTATGCGACAGCATTTTGGCATCAAAGGTAGACTGTTTAACCTAATGAGAAGCATTCTCACTGCGAACTATATCACAATCTGAAATGGGCCTCACTGTATTGCGCAAGAAGTTAAACAGACAATTGGGCTAGCACAAGGCGACACGGCAAGCCCTTTCTTATTCATCCTTTATGTCACTTCGAAATGCTAAAGCCCCGCATGTATTATACGCTGACGATCTCATCATAATGGCCAAGTCAAGACCACATCTACAGTTGTACCTTTTTAAGATAAAAATAGCTCCGATTATAACTTACTGCCTTCGGGCCATTGCACCAAACTTAACCTTAGACAACATTAAGGAGATAGACAAAATAAAATCAAATTTTGTGAAATATATGCTCGGACTGCCGCGTAACGCATCGACAACCTTGGCGATGGAACTATGCCAAGAACGAAGCTTTGTGGAAGATCTTATCTTGGACAAATACGTTTTTAGCCCACTCGTCGTAGAGCAATATCGCGCATACAGAGAAAAGCGTAATTTGAGCTTTGCCATAGAGAATTTTACTGACGGTCCTGCATTCACGAAAGACCGTTGGAAGCAGGGAATGCAAGTGAACAAACGGGTACTCTGCAGACTTACCTGGCATGGCTACCACCAATATATATGCCTAAAAGGGTATTGCTTTGAAATTGAAGATTGTGTATGTAAACATTGTGGCACATGTAATATTGACCGATACCACATACTGCAATGCAAGGAAATAGAAGCTGGTTCAATGCATGCAGTAGTGAAAGATGTTATTAGCCGATATGAATTTTAGGTAGCATCTACCAATTTCTGGTGAAGTAAACCTGTATATATATGGTTATTTCCAGAAACAACCTGAGGCCTTACATGTTAAACTTTGCGCACCCGTGGTGGACATTAAGCCCGCCGCAAATTTTAGCAGGCGCAGTTTTGCTGCTGTCGTCCAAAATGGAGTCAAAGTTTCTGTAAATAACATGCGTGATACGACAACGAGGGAGCCCGCCCCAAGTCAGCCTGTAAAGACAGTCGCTGACAACGTGAGTGCTCCTACGCTCAGCATAGAAAAGATCTTGCAGTCGGTTGCAGAGCAGCTTATCCCGCGGATAATTGACACCATTGTGGCTCAAGTAGGCGCTGTTATCGAAAAACTAATCGCGTCGATCATCCCGGGGCTGTCTCTGAACTCTCGAGCGGTATCTGCGGAACAATTGACTCCCGCGTCCCAGTCTGGTGGGATAGACATCCGTAAAGAGATAGAAAATGCAATAAAAGCGGTCTTCACCCCTGCACAAGCAGAAGACTTAATCGAAGACCCGGCTTCCCTTCGATCTTGTGTCTCAGAGGGCTCACAGGTGTTACAGAACGAACATTTGTAATGACCAGTCGGCAAACTGATATCCGACGCTGGGTCTCGTCAACCACGCAGACAGAACAACTCGCTGGTCAACTACAAGCAGACACGCCCACTCAACCGATAACTTCTAACCGACTACTAAACCAACAACTTCAAACCGACCCTGGACAACCTTTTCACATCGCCGACTATTTTCCGAAAGTCGTGGAAATTAAATCTAAGTTAAAAATTATAGCTTGCACACCCCGCTCTCTTAGAAGCCATGTTGCAGCAGAATGATCTAAAACTATAAATGATCTGTGCTCGTCTGCCTCATCGGAAAATTGGGAACGGCTAGTTGCTTTCCCTTCTCTAGTGTTTAGCATCCCCGCACGAAAAGAAAAAGGACGCACCCTTACATCAGTTATTCGGAAAAACCTGGCACGCTTCCGTAGGAGAGCTAAAATAGATGAAAACCCTCACCTGTGTGGAACAAAACGCGAGACGCTCTCTCCGTGCGACACTGACATCCGACGGTCAAAAATGGTACAGACGAAACTAGCTCAGGGAGATATTTCGTCGGCCGCCCGCACGCTTTTGTCTACTGACCAGATGGCCCTAGTGAATCCACAAACTCTCGAAAGCCTCATAGCCAAGCACCCCGAACACCCCCCAGACGCAACTTTCCCAGACGCACCAGCGACCAGACCACCCGGATCCGAAATCTCCGTTACCCCAGCGGAGATCCGCAATGCAATTAGAAGTTTCCCTAACTGCTCCAGCGGGGGCCCCGATGGACTTCGCCCTCGCCACTTAAAAGATCTCATTGGCAGACAGGATAAAACAGTAATCCTTTGCTGCTCTCTCTGTGCCGCTTTATTACCCTGGCCATCAATGGACAACTACCAGAATTTATATTGCCAATATTTTACGGAGCTTCTCTTATCGCTCTCCGGAAGAAGGACGGCGGAATAAGACCTATTGCAGTGGGGCTCACTCTACGAAGGCTTGGTGGCAAAGTCCTCGTCAAGAAATCAATCAAGGATATTGTTGAGTTAGTTGCCCCACTGCAACTTGGCTGTGGTATTAAGGGGGGTATCGAAGTTGCCGTACATGCCACCGCTGCATACATTGAATCACACAGAGCCGCAAACCATAAAATCTTAGTAAAGCTGGACTTTCAAAATGCCTTTAACATGATGCGAAGAGACCACATTTTAAATTCGGTTAAACAGCGAACCCCTGAGCTGTACGCCGCCATCTACCAGATGTATCGTTTCCCGTCCAACCTCTATTGGCAAGGAAAGACTATACTGTCAAAGTGTGGGGTGCAGCAGGGCGACCCGTGTGGGCCTGCCCTCTTCTGCATAGGATTATATGAACTTCAGGCACGATTGCAGTCAGAATTGCGACCGTGGTACTTAGATGATGGAATACTTGCAGGCGATTTGCCAGGACTTCGAGGCGGTCTCGGGCTTGAAGCTCAACGACAGTAAATGTGAGCTCCTCGTTTTATCGCACAACGATGGGGAGGAAACTGCTGCCGCAGTGCGAGAAAAACTACCCAATATCAAGTGGCTAACGGAGGAAAACGTCGAATTGCTGGGTGCACCGTTAACTGACGCAGCAGTTGTGGGTGCCCTCCAAAAGAGGCTCACAGATGCGAAACGGTGGTGCAGTAGATTAAAACATCTAGACGCACACTCAGTCCTGTATCTTCTACGGGAAAGCCTTTTCACGCCTCGCTTAATTTATCTTCTGCGATGTTCTCCCTCGTACAAGAGAGAAGACCTGCTCCACGTTTTCGACGAACTCCTCCGAACGACACTCGAGTGCTTAGTCAACGTGCGCCTAGGAGACAACGCATGGGCCCAAGCTACGCTGCCCGTCAGCGCAGGTGGCCTCGGTGTCCGTACAACTAAAGATCTGGCCCTGTCATGCTACGTGGGCTCAATCACAGATTTTAAACATCTGATTGCTTCCATAGGCCCAGAAGGTACATCGGAGGTGATCGAACGGGCTTCGCGTACGAGCCTGGACGAATTTGAGGCCCTCCCCTCGCCGCAACTAGGTACGATGCTGGACAATAACACACTCCGCATCGTGTCTGGTCTGCGGCTGGGGGAGACGGTCTGTGCCGCTCATCTTTGCAACCGGTGTCGGTCCCCCGTAACAACAACAGGAGAACACGCTCTATCGTGCCGATCAGCGCCGGCCGCCACCCACGGCACTATGCAATAAACGACGTCGTCTGTCGTGCACTGCATAGTGCACAGGTGCCGGCTGTGTAAGAGCCACCAGGCCTTAGCGCCAATAGTGGGTTACGACCGGACGGCAAAACACTAACCCCTTGGGAAAGAGGTCGCCTACTTGTATGGGACGTTACCGTGTCGTGTACATTGGCCAGGAGCTACGTCGCTCGAACCAGCCAGAAAGCTGGTGCCTCTGCTTGTCTTGCGGAGGACCGCAAGTTAGCGAAGTACAGAGAACTTAATCCGCAATTTATGGTCCAGCCAATTGCCTTAGAAACTTACGGAACCATGGGTGAAGAAACGTCAAGATTTTTAAAGAGCTTGGAAAAAGGCTAATCGCAGTCACAAGGGATCCTCGTTCTGGAGAGTTCCTACTGCAGCGAGTATCGATCGAGCTTCAGCGGGGAAATGCGGCGTCAGTCGAAGGGTCCCTTCCCTCCGCCGAAGGGTTCCCTGAGATCCCGTAGGAATAATGATGTTCTTAATACTATTTTGATTAAATAAAATATGGTATTATCAGCTAAAAAAATTACAGAAGATTTTCTTCAGCGTCCTTTCAGACGCTATACCGAGGTATAAGTTTGGGTCTCGTCTGTCATCGCCATGCTTGCCCTTAAATAAAAGAGAAAACCTGGCTATATGTCAGACTCGTGGCATTTGTCCCGTGTTCATGATCTCGTTGAAGAAATCACAAAGATGGTTTGCCAAGAGTGGCTCAGACTGCACCCAGTGTTCATAGTACACCTGGTCTGGTCCCGCACTCTTTCCTCTCGGAACAGAGTGCAGTCCCTGACTTACTTCTTCTACCTCAAAGGACAGATGAGATGTCGATTCTGCCTTACGCTCTGCAAATAGAGATGTGTGTCGTAACTGAGATCAAACGATTCTTTATGAGACTTCATCCCAACCTGCTTAATCTTTCCCATTCGACATCCACCATGAACACAAGGGGATCACACACACAACTTCTTATTCTGTCTGCAGTTTCATGTAACCAATCTTGTTTCTCAATACCAAATCTCGGTGCCACATATTGGAACAAGCTCCCCCCAGATGTGCGCGCAACCTCTTCTTTGATAATATTCAAACAAAGTGAAAAACGCTACACTTTCTGACCTCTTATCAGGCTTATTTAACTTCGCATTTGCACTCAGAAATGAAATATTTAGCCTCGATTGAATTGCTTCAATGGCTTCATTTGTACTGACATCATGTATACTAAGCGGGTCACTTACGGCAACAAGCAAAGCATTCCATTTATGTGTAAGTAAAAACAGCTACGAACTAGTACCTTCTTAAGGCCATAGACCAACCACACAATAATCGTATGCATAAAGACCCCTACTGCTAAGCAACTGCGACTAACAATAACTTATTTTCTAAGCTAGTGACTTTTATTTTATGCCAGAAACCACGACAAAACTACAGACGATGGATCTTGATGAGGAACAAGTTATATGCCAAATATGCCATTGCCGTGCCCGTGCTAGACGTCGTGAATAGGAAATCGAAGTTCAGAAAAATTTGACACGTACACGGACAGATGACCAATCCTTAGAGTGCTCCGATACGCTGCTTTCATACGGGCTAATTTATATCAACTTTTACTGCGTCTCGTTCAGCGGTAGGACCGAAATCAGTTCACTATGCCTACCTTATTCTGGAATTGCAGTATACAGTTGAACGCTAACCGCTACATCCGCAAAGATGCCAAAGCAGCCTTTGCTAAAGAGAAAAAACTGCATATAGTAAATGTAGTTGAATAATATTTAATATATCTCTGATATACAAACGATATACGTAAAGTCGAATTTCTTACCATTAAAGCTTATCTTTTCCCTGAAATATCTACTTTAAACAACTACGCATGCTTAATTTAGTATATGTATATATATATATATATATATATGCTTAATATTTTATACTATAAGGGTATTATATGTTTAATTGTCGCAGTGTATTAATCGCATAAGTCATAATAAAAGTCTAATAATGATGCAGCGGATAAACCGCATGATAGCGTTTTCAAAAATACTTTTTGTAACAAGAAAGCTGATCATTTCCTTTCTGCCAAAGTGTCTAAGAAACTGCTTAGCAAGATAGATAGGGAAAATTCAGAACTGACCAATTAAAGCTTTGTGGATCCAGTTGGAAGAAGAGTCCGATTTAGTTTTTAAAGCCAATATAAATGGACAGGAAGGGTGCCTGTACATCTTTTGCGAACATCAATCTTATGAAGATCCGTATATGCCTCAGCGTTTTATGGAGTATAACGTATCATTTACTACGTCAGCATCTAAAAAGAGTAATGTTTCTCTACCAGTGACACTCAACATATGCATGTATAAAGGCAATAGGCCATATAAAAATTGCAATAGTCTATCATCAATGTTCTCTGATCTTGAATTGGCTAAATCTTGTTGTATGTTTGATAAGTTTTATCATAAGCGTCAAGCGGACGAGTTGCAGAGTAACTACAGGGACTGCCGACGAAGACTGAAAGCTGTCATCACTCAAGCAAAGGCGGCAGCGTGGCGGGAGCTCGTAGCGGCGGTGGAGGCTGACCCCTGGGATACGGGTAAGCTTTGCCGACTCCTCTTCATCACCTGATCCTGAAGACCCCGGAGCAGGTGCAACTGCTTTTTGGAAGGAGCGGTCACGGACGGGCGCCGCCGTCTGCTACCCCCGCAAGTCGCGAAGTCCCTGGCGATGCACGCGGCGCCTGTGTGGGCCGGTCTAGCGCTACGCACCGTTCGCAACAGACGAGTTCTCCGTGCGACGCAGCGCAGCACGGCCCTTCGGGTCTGCCGGGCGTGCAGCACGGTGAGCTCAGAGGCAGCCCTTGTCCTGGCTAGCCAACTCTCCTGGCATCGCCTGGCCCGAGAAAAAGCGAGCGTAGGACGGATGGCGCGACGGACTTCACGCTAGCCAAAGCGGCAACGCTTGATGCGTGAGTTCACGAATGAGCCACGCCAAGCTCAGAGGAGTCCCGAGCAAAGTGGATCCGGTCGCTTATACCGGACCTCTGACGTTGGTATGACGACGGGCCGCGGACCATTTACATGTACTTCTCGGTCCAGGTCCTCACGGGCCACTGCCAATACCAAACCTATAGGGTGCGAATTGGGAAGTCGCAGGTGGACATGTGCACACTCTGCACGTCGGGACAGCCGGATATTGTTGACCACACGGTCTCGCCCTGCTCCGCGCTGGCCCAGGTCCGCGGAAGCTCGACGCATTGCTATACAGTGAGATCGACACGTGACATTGTCGGCCATATGATAGAGGATGCCGTTTTTATGCGGGATAATACGCGGCTAGTGGGCGCTTGTCGCACGCGCTACCTCTTTGTTTCGGCCCAATCATGCCGTTGGTCGTTTGTGATATGTCGCGGGCAAGACAAAACCTTGGATATGATCACAGGCAAATAGCAATGCTACATAGCCTGCGCCGGTATCTCGTCCGGGCCGGCTGCCTTTCCTTTAGGCGATCGCTGTAATAAACGATGGCCATTATTGTCCGACTTCTCTACGACGCCGGTACAGCACCGCCACTCCGGCCTGTCTCACCACACAGCGATCCCTCCTCGACCGCGTCTAGACAACGTCTCTTTTTTTCTCACTGTAGTGTCGTCAGTTCTCCTAACGGCAACAGCTTAGGTTACAGTAACAAATGGCACGTCGGTGCAGCTGCTTCCCCTCCCCTCTCCGCTAACGCTTATTGAATCTATGTGCGCCGGTACTAGCAGACGTCACTAAGCCATATCTCTTTATACCTACATCTCCGCTTACAATAACAATCTACAGCCTTACATTCGGCCATTCTGCTACAGTCGCTGCCCTCAGCGACTATTACCTCTCTCTATCATAGCTAAAATATACACATTAATCTACTTATGCATATTTTTAATGTCTCTCTCTCTCTTTTCTTTTTCGAGTTGCATTTTTAAAAAGGTAACGCATCCCCGGAAGATCTCCTTGTTGCTGCTCGCATTTGTTTCGGTACGCCGACAGATTGCTTGAAAGTGTGGCAATCTGCTTTCGAAGTCGCTTCTCGATTTCCTTGCCGCGTTCGCATTCGGCTTTCTCTCGTTCAGGATGTCCTTTCAGTGAAGCCACTTCGGCCTCGGCCGCGACGTTTAGCCGCTGGGACTCGCCGAGCACGGGAAACATCTTGTTCTTAAGGCGCAAATCGTAGTCGTCAATAGTTATCTTGAAAAGACTGCGTAGTTCGCCGATCTGCGCCTCATACCCCGACTTCAACTCGTCAATGGCCTTCTGATGTTGAGATCGGGCCTCCTGCGCTTGACCTTCATAGAAAAGGCGAATTTTGTCTATTTCCTTCTTGACCTGTGTCGCAGTCTGCTGGGCCGTCTCAGCACGGCTGCGATCTCTCTGTGCTTCTTCTTTGGCACTGGTCACCTCTTTTGACAGCTGTAGCAATTGCGCCTGCAAATGATCGATCTCACACGGCGATCCTGTCTCATCTTCCACCACAGCAGCGCATGATCCACTGCCAGTAGCCTGCACTCGGACGGAGTTAACACTACGAGGCCGCAACGTTACTTCATGTTGTCGACCACTGTCCACTTGACTCACATCGGCGGTAGTACAACTTCTCGTATAGTGGCCGCGTTGGTTGCATCGGAAACAACGCACCTTGCCAATCTCCTGCTCAGCGTTCGGGGGTTGGCCGCCACCCGATGGACCCAGTCGCTGTTGTTGTAGTTGTCGATTTTGTTGTTGTTCTTGCCGCTGTTGTTGTATCAACATCGGGCACCTGTCTCTGCGGTGTCCTATCTCCCGACATTGGTAACAGACCGTTTCAGGCCTGACACCTCCACCTGCGGTACCTCCTGCTCTAGACACGTCGCCGACGACCATAGTACGACGCCGGGTCTGCAACTCCATTGCGTCTTCTATGTCGTGGATCAGTGCGGACACACTGCTATGTTGGCGTGCAGCAATGCCTTGTACCACACTTTCGAACTCTGGGGGTAGTCCGGCCAACACCCTAGCCTTGATTTCGCCGATCGACATAGACAGTTTTAGCGCCAGTGCTTCCACTCTGCGTGCGAAGCACCCCAACGACTCCTGTCGTTGTTGCGCACAGGACGCCAACTGGTCTACCACACGGTTTCTATCCAACTCACGCCTAAACGCAGTTAGAAATGCTTCCTTCCACGTTTCGTAGGTGTCGCAGCTGTATTCATGCGTCGTGTGCCAAATGCGTGCTTCACCGACAAGCTTGTTCATGATCACCCGGCGGGTCTCACCCCATGACCATCCGCCGATCTCCCTCGCGATCTCAAACAGCCGGATCCATTCTTCCGCTGAGACGCCATCGCTTCCCGAGAACGTCTCCACTTGGCCGCTGACGTCGCTGGCCGTCTCGATCCGCACTGCGGCACCCGGGTCTGTCTCCTTCTTTGTCGTCAACTGAGCCACCATAGCCTGCGTAGCATCTGCCATCGCCTTCATTGAGCTCATCATTTCGGCCAGCATCTCCATAGTCACCGGCGTTCCGCCGCCGTTCGTCGCCATTTTTGCACAGTCACCGGTCTCGCCCGATAACCCTAACCTCGTGCTGCCGCTGCAGTTCTGCGCTCGTTTCTTCAGCGACACGCGACGATCTGTACTCACGTCGACTCAGCCTCACCGCAGCAGCAACAACCTAAGCAGCAACTCCGTATGCAGCACGACACTCAGTCCTGTTTAGCACGATTCCACCGCGCACCAACCGCGCCACCATGCTACTCTCAGTCAACCGGTCCGTGTAACCCCCTTGGAAACCCCACTCTGAATTGTAAGGGCCCGGACGAGTTACTAGGGGGAAAACACGAATATTGACCGACACTGGTGTGATTTTTATTATTGTCCGACTTCTCTACGACGCCGGTACAGCACCGCCACTCCGGCCTGTCTCACCACACAGCGATCCCTCCTCGACCGCGTCTAGACAACGTCTCTTTTTCTCACTGTAGTGTCGTCAGTTCTCCTAACGGCAACAGCTTAGGTTACAGTAACAAATGGCACGTCGGTGCTGCTGCTTCCCCTCCCCTCTCCGCTAACGCTTATTGAATCTATGTGCGCCGGTACTAGCAGACGTCGCTAAGCCCTATCTCTCTATACCTACATCTTCGCTTACAATAACAATCTACAGCCTTACATATATATCACGTTCCACCGCACCTATCAACTACCCTCACGCTCGCGCCTTGCTTTTAGCAATGAGTCTTTGCAGTCTCATTTGGGCGGCCTTGTACTTGGCTAATTGGAAGTCGGCTTGTCTCGCCTCTGCCTCGTCCGGTTTTTTTTTTACCTAGCTAGGTCCGCATCTTCGTCTAGATCCTATAAAGCCTTATATATGCCTTTCCTGCCTAGGCGATCTCTTCATTCGACCAGACTTCTTACTGCATATCGTGCGTGGCTTAAGTATTCTGAGGCTAAAACAGGTATATGCGATCACTCATAGTCTCCGACTGCTCCGCGACGCGCCATTCCCCAATCATAGAAAACATCGATTAGCTGATATCGATAGTATATATATATATATATATATATATATATGTTTGTTTATTTCGCAATAACATTGCATTTCAAGATGTTACATAATTACAAAACTGATATCTATAGTAAGGTCCATAAAAGCTGTCCCCGATGATAACAAGTCCCTTGTTGTTTTTGCCGCTCACAAACTTGGCTAGCTTTTTGAGAAACCCTTCAAATGCCTCCAGGCCCTTCTTGAGTGAGAAATAGCTGCTGTAGAAAACTGCCACTTCATACACTTCAGCTCAGGTGAAGCCTCGACCGGACCCGCTGCTCCAAACTGCCATGCCCTGTCCAGAGCCTATCCACCATATCGCAGTGTCTGCTTCCGCATCGTATATCCAATCACTCTTCTGCCTGGTGATTGCTACATTTGGCTCGGACAACAGGCAGTGGCCACCGTCCTGCTCGCATTCCGCTACCTTGAACATATCATGAGCAACCCTACAGCGGTTTATGTTCTCCTGGATGATCTGTAACAACTTAGGCAGATTTAAGATTTTCCCCTACCAATCGCCTTCGGGGACACGAACAACGGTCGTACCTTTTCTCTTGTGCGTTTCCTTATCTTTTGTTTTCTACTCCCCCGCTATCTACATCTGGTTTGCTTTCTTGTTTCCTTTGTTTCTTCGGTATCTTCCCTACGGGATTCACTGAGTTTCTGTATCTTCCCATAGAAGAGGCATGCCATGCTGTCTGCGCGATGCCCATCTACCGCGCTAACATTGCGGTACCTCCGTTTTGCAGTTCTTAACCATGTGGTCCGGGCTGCCACATTTAAAGCAGGCCTTCCTCGTAGCCTCGTTTTATTGCAGTCTAGCGCTTTGTGGCCCTATTTCTGACATTTAAAGCAGCTAGGAAGTCTCAGCTACTCCTTCGGCCTGCATCATTTCGACCCTTTTTATAAGGTTTATGAACCAGAAGTTCCCTTGCCACCGTGAGTGGGGGGTATATTAGGGATTATCATACCTCCGCTCGGCAAATGGAGCGACATTTAAGATCTAGCCTTAAAGGCAGTCGTCGCGAACAACAGGAAAAAAGCAGTCCATATTAGCGTGACGATAAAGCCGATGCACACCTCGTCGTGATCAAAGCCCCACCCCCGGTACAGCCCCACCCCCGGTGTTGACCGCTCGAGACGGGAGAGGCGGAGTCTCGGAACTAGTGTAATGAGAGCGGGGATGTCGAGACTTCCGTGTGAGGCGTGTGTGTAAAGAAATGCGTTAGGGATCGACTGTTTGAGTTTGAGCCAATCCCTTTTCACTACCTTTCTCAAGGTCTAAGCTAAGGAGGAAACTTTTAGAAGGTGAGGGACCACACACCAGTTTGTATAGGAGGCGGGGGATTAGAATGTCTTTGAGGATTATAAGCCTCTGGTGGGGACGAAGGGGAGCTGCGGTTAGTCTGCCAAGTAATCTTTGGAGAGTATCTAGGGTAGAATCGATCTTGCCGTTGCCGTCAAACTAGATCCCCAGATACTTCCATCCAGTCGTTAACTTAGAGGCCACGAACATCGAGGAGGGGGGAAGCCAAATCTAGGAGTTGTTGGAGAGTTATTTTAGTGGGAGCGAAAAAGATCAGGTCATCCGCAAAGGCCAGGCCTAAAATGCAGTTGCCGTCGGCTAATTGGTAGCCAATGTTGCTTTCATTAAGTTTAGAGAGTATGTCGTCCAGAACTAAGTTAAATAGCAGGGGCAACAGGGAATCTCGCTGACGAACGCCCTGGCCTGACGATGAGGTGTAGACGCTCGATATAGTCGACAAACTCTCTCGGGTACCCGCGCCGCCGGAGTGTCCAGAGTATGGAGTCATGGCTGACCATATCGATCAAAGAGCAATTCGAGGCATCGATTGGATCGGCCAGATGATACCTGTAACGCATAAGAAGGCAGCAGTCATAAGTACACGACCTTACGTAGGAATTAAGGCATGGACTGCGTCCGCCGAGCGATGGACTTGCTGAGTATGCTACCCAGATACAATCTTGCCAACAATTTTTGCTGTAGGTAGACGCCCAATAGAAAGCCACTCAGGGCGTCTAATAATGTCGATTAGTAACGCGTATGGCGTAGTGCCTTCACGTGTCTCCGTGATGATAGTGATCGATGTCAGACCGACGGCCATAATGTACGTGATCGAAAGGATGATGCCAGGCGCCATAAACTCGGTGAAGCTCGGTTTGTCGTGGCCGTAGACGGGTCAAGCATACGCACCGGCAGCTGAGCGAGGGCGACGTTCTTTCCCATCCGCTGCAGAAGATTTTCACAGAAAGCCTGCAATTTAACGGCACATTGAGCGTTAGGAAACCACAATTTCTTTAACTATATACATATATCCACAGTCTCTTTAACTATATATATATATTTATAAGTCTTGAAGACAGAACTGTGTATACAACTCCAGTGGCGGATCGAATATTACTAGTAACGGGTAAATTAATTATTTGTAAATAAGATTATAGTATGATGAGAGGACGAACAAGACTTGCATATTTGATACCCAAGCGCAACGAAATACATTTGCCCATCCACCTAACGGATCTGATACCGTTAAGTAGATGAATAACGGTTCATGCCTCTTATGGCAAGGAAAGCATGGAAAATAATGCTCTTGAGATCCTAGAATGTGCGAGAGCGAGCATTACGTTCAGTTTCAGGCCTGTAAACGACGTTATCTGGACGGTCATGTCCACTCGGTTGACTAGAAGCACAAGTTTCGAAGATGGTCTTCTGCAGGATGAAGCCGATTTGCTGGTTGGTCATATCCATATAGATGTCGATGGTCGAATCTGCGATCGTCTCATTGTCCGCGTCGAAACCGAGCATAAATTGCTGCTGCAAGGCGGCCGAGTAGTGTCGCTCGATGCTGATGACGCCCCAATTTTCGCCCCGTTCGACGCTCGCCAGTGCATCTTCGAGGCGGTAGTACGGCCGCTGTATGATCGTGTGATTCGAGAGGGACTGGAGAAAGCGCTGCGAGTAGATCGGGCGGTGGTCCGCGTTCAAGACGGCCATTGGCAGGTCGAACGGGTCGGCGCCAATGCATAGGCAGAACAAGACAATTTGAAACGACGGCACTAGGAAGTTGAACAGCAGAACGGGAATGTTGCGCTTCAGCCGCGTCGTATTCTTGAGGATGAGCGCCATCGCCCGACAACACTTCTCGAAAAACCTGTGTTGCTTGTTCGTATTTGTTGCGTACTACCAGAGAGCTGGCTGGAGAGACCAGCAAAAACAACCGCGCAGGCGCCAAGAGAAGCGTGGCGTCTGCAGAGTTGAGTAACGACAGTGACAACTTGAACGGCGCTGTTGTGGAGATGGAACCACCGGGTGGTGGTACAGCGGCGTCACCAGCTGCGGTAACAACAACGCCGACAGCAGATCCAGCTGACACACGTCCGGAGGAGAAGGCAGACGACGATGGTTTTGCTGTGGTTCGCAAGCGACGAGACAACAAAACAAAACATCGAATGCAGCGCGGTAGTGCAACAGATGGCATAGGCGGATTGGAAGTCTATGCTGCGAAGACCTGCGAAGATCTGCGCCTTGAGAGTGGCACGATTGGCGCAGAAGACATCGGCGGTCGGGCTGCAAGCCTGGCTTATTACTGGCAAGGGCATAACTGTGAAAGCAGTTTGGAAGCTACGTGAGGCTGTGTTCTGTGTGGTGGTACGCGACGAAGATTACGCAAACTGCTGCAGAAATGAATTCTGGCCAAAGGGAAGCCTGTTCCGTCGCTGGGTTGGGGACGTCCCCTACGAGAGGATGGTTAAGGAGAGTTTTAGTGCGCCTGACGGTCCAAGCCCCCGTAAGTGACTGACCAGTTCTAGAACTGCAAGCGTAGTGGCAAACATACCTCTACGAGTGCTTCTCTGGAATTGTCAGGGACTTAAGGGGGCAATGGATCTTGCACGTGATGACATGTTTAAGTTGGTTGAGATTGCACTCCTCACGGAGACATTTCAGCGGGTGCATATCAATGATATGCGGGGCTTTCACCAGCTGGCTGTCTTACCTGCGGGGGGTCGGGGAAGACCTGTGGGTGGGTTATCTATCTACCTACATAAACGCTTATCACCGATGCAATGCGTCAGGAAAGATGAATACTGCGTGGTGCTCTCCTCTGGGAGGGTAAACGTCGCTGTATTTGATTTCCCACCCACATTCGATTCTGCGGAGGTTGCTGAGTCAGTAAGCTTTGACATTTCAGAGTAAAACCTGACCATGCCAACTATCGTCGGCATTTCAATGCCAGAATCGATTGTGGGGCCAACGATGATAAAGGCGAGGTGCTGCTTCAGGTGATAGAAAATATTGGTCTAAGATGTGCAAACGCGCGCGAAGACTATACATATTTAAGCCACAATAGAAGCAGCACCATCGACCTGTTGTTTCACAACCTTGTCAGCCGTGAAATGAAAAGCTTCGATGTTCTCGATGAAGCGGCCCGAAAACACCAACCAGTGTTGGCCGTTGTCGATGTTCCCGGTATTTGGCGAGACCGACATAATCCGCCGCGCTGGTCTGCAATGAGACGGATTAATCTATCTCTTTTGGACAGAGCGGTGGACGGTCTTGAGGTAAGTCCTAACATCAATACCACCTGTGACCAGCTGGAGAGAACGCTGAGAAGTGCAGTGAAGTGAAAAAGGTTATGACAGAAGAGATCACGCCCGTGGTACTCTCGAGCCTGCTACCTAGCCCGCGTTGAAGTGCTCGAACTCCTGCGCCAAGCAAGAGCCAAAGCACCATCATCACTGCAAGCCAGTCGGAACTACTTTGAGCGTAGAAAGGCCTATATAAGACTCTGCTATGCTCATAAAAGGGAGCACGCGAGGCGGGAGGAACGACGGCTGCTTGAAAGAGCAGAACGAGAGCCCTCAGCTTACATCGTGCGATCTCGTAGGGCGGGGAATCCGCTTTGTGACGGACAGGTAAAGAGCCATCCAACTAATATTTTATTCAATCGTGGCGTTGCGGCCATATCTCCAATCGTACAGCATCCACTTACATTGGAGCAGCACAACCTGAACCTGCATTTCGGGGTGGAGGAGGTGTGCCAGGATTTACGGTCACTCCCGAAGAAAAAGAGCTCAGGGCCCGATCAGGTCTGCTATGAGCATTGAATCCGGTCACTCCCTCTCTTGAAACTCTTTGTGATTTATTTAATGAAATTATAAAGAGGGGGCCGGATGCCTAAAGTCTGGCATGTCGCCAGGCTTTCTCTTCTGTTCAAGGGTAGGCATAATGATGATCATCAGGATCCAAATCTCTACCGTGGAGTGGCGTCAGAACGCACATTGAAGAAGATTTGCTGTAAGTTGGTGATTCCACGGATTGAGCACGTGGCTGAAGAGGCATTTCCACCGGAGCAATTCGGTTTTAGGAGACGCCGAGGCTTCCGTGATGCAATCCACGTTCTCCAGTCAGAAATAGAGCAAGTTGTGGCACAACCCAGAGGTCATCTGTATGCAGTCTTTATTGACTGCGTCAAGGCCTTTGACAAAGCCCCTCGCTATCTGCTGGTTGAAGCATTCTAACGAGCAGGAGTGGGTGGCTCTCTCCTGAGCGTAATAGCAAGTTTCTTTGAGGAGGACACCTTGTTGGTAGACGGTGAGCAGGGTGTATTGGAGATTAAGCAAAATGGTGAAACTCCGCAAGGAGACTTGCTGAGCTGCGTCTCGTTTGCACTTCTCCTTGCTGACCTCGTCGGTTACGTCCGACAGGAGTACCAAAAAGCCGTGGTGGTGTTGTATGCAGATGATATCGTGGTCGCTCATCGCGACCTAGGCGCCATCAAGCGCATTACCTCTATGATAGAAGCGTTCCTTGTCTCGAAGGAGGCCGATTGGCTGCCAGAGACGTTATACGTTGCTGCAGCCAACCATTGGAGTTTGTTAACTCTTTCCAGTATCTTAGCCTTCGGGTTCATTATACGGGAACGACGTTCACAGCGCATATAAACGAAACAGTACGGAAGGCACTTGTCTCTCTTTACGGGGAAGTAAGTAATGTCCGAAGACTGTCCGTTTTCTCAGCAGTGAGGCTCTTCATGTCTAAAGTTGTTCCGAGGCTGATGTATGGCCTTGACAGGATGTGGAACCACCTCACACTGGCGAATTTTAACCAGCTTGTGAAGTGTTTCTCATTATATATGAAGCGAGTGCTTTGCTTGTCTATTCGAGCAAGGAGCCGCTTTGTGTATCTCATGTCAGGTTGTCCACCGGCTACTGAAACAATCCGACTAAGACTGAAGATGCCGCGTACAGTACCGTACGAATATTCATTTCTGAATGGGAAGCTAAAGTCGAACAGGCCAGACGGGAGGTCGGTGGTTTGAACGTTTTTAATGCCGTACACCTTGGTCTGGTCCTGCATGTGACAGTCGCCACGTATACACCAGGTACATAGTGCATGGTTATCACTACCTGGTATGTTCAAACGCAGCCTTTCACGAGGAGTACGAGTTGTGTACCGGCCGGTTCTGCCTGCAGAGGTGTGCCAAGTACCATGCAGTGGAATGCACAGCGCTGAACAAAACATCGTTGCACTACTTCTCTCGCCGAAAGCGTGAAGAAGCTAGAGTATGAAGAAACATCTTGAACTGTATATTATACTCAATCTGAGTGAAATAAATAAAATCTAAATTATAATAAAATAAATACCTACGTGACCGTGGGCATATTTACAAAAAAAAAAATATATATATATATATATGAAATTGAAATTTTTTGCGTACTCCTTGAGGTGGTGGGGTCGGCGCGCACTAGGGTTGAAGTGAGCATTGCCGCCCGGTGGCAGGGTGTACTTCACGTCAAGAGGTAGCTCATAGGGTGGCGGCACGTTCTGCAATAAATAATTCCAATCGACCCCAAGGCGGACGGCGTTGTTGAATAACTCGATTTTTCTGTACTGCACGCGTAGTTATTACATATAGTCGACATATGAAGCTAGCAGAAGAGAAGTGACCGGGTCTATGAGGGGTGATGCACAAAACTAAATTGTGCCGTAAACATAACTGCTTAGCAAACATTTTCAAACTTGAACAAATGATTGAATTGTCTGAATTGAGATCACTAGTAAATAATATATGCTACATTCTTTTGTTGTTGGTCCAGGTTTGCTATATGTCCATCCTAAGCTTTACCTGTTTGACAGCAGTGCGACCTTCTTTATCAGCAAGACGCAACTTCAGGAAGACATCCTCAAGCGAAGCGCAGTTGTATTGCTCGAGCAGACATTCGGGCTCGTCCTGGGCCAACATCTTGCCGGACCCCATCAGTCCCACAATATTGGTTTGACGTGCTTCTTCGATGTAGTGGGTAGTAACGATTACTGTCATGCCCTCCCCACGGGTCAGCGTGACCAGATAGTTCCAGATACTGCACCACACGTATCCAAAGGAGAAACACAAGTCAATACACGTAAATAGATAGAAATAATAGGAAAAACAGGGGGCGACATAAAGGCAATGTATAAGACAAGCCCGAACAGGATAGATAACCTGTTACTAAGGCATTCCTCCTTTGTGCCTATTGAGTACATTGCATATGGCCCACTGTCCTGCATATCTAACCTGTGCACGACATGAAACTATCAGCCACGTTATTTTATCATGTCGACTTGATTTTGTACATCCGTTACAGAAAGCGGTTTAGCATAGCTAGTACGTGATTAAGGTGCTTGAAAGAAAAGAGTACTCACGCTTGTCGTAGAAGAGGATCCACACCGACGGTGGGCTCGTCGAGAATCAGAAAGAGCGGTTTGTGGATGAGCGCGGCAGCCAGCGACACTCGACGTTGTTGACCGCCAGAAAGGTTTTTGACCAGGCGGCTTGTGTTGGGCAGGTCCAAAAAGTCGAGCAGAAACTCGATTTGTTCTGTCCGCCAGACGTGGCACGGTGACGCGGAAGCCCATGCGGCATAATTGGAGAGGTTAACAGGTTTGTATTGTTTGATGATCTTCTTACTAAAGGCATTTTATTCAACCGCTTCAATAACTGTGCACGTAAAATAAACGACATACTTTAATTTGGTCTGCAAGCCAAATGCTAGGGATTTTTTGTAATAATAATAATAATAATACGCTAATCCATAAGCGTAGTTTTCCATTACACTCATCTGTGAATATGGCAGACCGCAATTCATTCATAGGGCCATTAAAACTAACTTTCGACGTTAAGTAACTGATGCTGTGGACTTCCTTCTGCATTTACCGATGCTATTTTATTCTACTATGCAAGGTTTCTCCGTTGCAGCGGTTGTGGAGTAACCCTTCGAGTTTCGCCGAGTATCATTGGAAGAGAATCGCCAATTTGAGTCTCTACGCGTCCGGCGAGCATGTCCAAATGTAGCAAAACGTCATCATTTTTGCCATCGCGTTGACTTGCTGTTTTCTGATAACGCTTGCAGCGTTTGCTGCAGTGCGTTTTTTTTTTACAACAACAGCGCAATATCAGCGCTGTTTACAGTATACAACATAGGACGCCTGCTTATGCTAATAGTAGATAATGATGTAACCACTACGCTGCTGTAAAAAAACAATTCTAACCCAACAATACTGCAACTATATGTCATATTTGTTGTGTGTGGACCACATCGCATCACATATGGTATCGAAAAACGTTGGAAATTTCCTTTTTGACTGGCGCTTGCGCATAACTTGCTCAAACGCGTAATGGAAAACGTTGTTGTTGATGTCAGATTCGGTCCTGTTCAAATTAAAAGTTGCGTACAAACTGCGTTCACAAAACATTCACTACACCACTTCAAAAAGCACATAGTTTCGACTATTCCATATGCAGGTTCAATTGAGAAATGCCCGAATAAAAAACAAGAAGCCGATTAAATGTCTCGTAACGTAATAAATGCACTTGATGCACTTAGACGTGTTAACTGATTTGGATCAAAACAAACTAGAGCAAAGGTTTAGCGCTTCAGCAGCTAATGCAGATTGCATTTCCAGTGTGTCCTCCCCGTCGTCTTTACCGTCATGGCCTTCTATCTGCGTCAATATCCTTAAATCATTTACCGTCCAATATATATGTATATTTGCACTGTTTTTTTTTATAAAGCACGGCCGACACTAATCAGTTGTTGTCGTGGTTGTTGTTGTTGTTGTTGCGATCGCAAGCCGATTGACCCGGACATAAAGCGATAAATAGAAAAGAGCACACAATGCACTGTGAAACTCTCATCTTAAATCAAGCTGTTGGATGTGTCTTTTAACTAACTATATACTAATTTCATTTATTTCACACCATTTATGTGAAAATGCCTACTCTATCTACAGAAGAAATGTCTGCATTTTGCTAAGAACATTTATACGCATAATTTAATATATCATCTAGCTACAACGCATTTGAGTTTAACAATTGGCGCTAAATCGATTTCGACACACTGGCCAACATGGTATCTATCACATGCACACACAATCTTACACAGTTTACAAATACAATTTACGTACGGTTCATGAAATCCCTGTGTCACGCAAACAACATGACGAAAGCCATAAACCACAAACGTACTGATAACACGTCTGTATGAGCTATCACTAAATCTTCAACTGGTGTTGGTCGTGGCTGTAGTTGTGAAAAAAGCGCGTCGACTTCTCTGGGGCATCACTTTATAGGTGCCAGTGGACTCGCACTAGGACTCAGTGTCTTTAAGGCCAAACATTTGTGGCTTTAGTGACACTGAGAGTGTTGAGCAATAAGTAGGCGAGACAATTGCGGGTCGACGTATAAAGGCCCAGAACCGACTTCAGAAAAGCCTCTATCGATTGTAGCCATGATTATCCTCAAATGTCCAGCATCTTTCTACATTTTATCCTGAGTCATAACAACTACACAACAGAACAGCCAACTACGGCGCCGTCGATGATCGACGGCCCCAGTAAGCAGACCAGTCATCCCACCCGACCAAAGAACCGTCGCCGGCTGCTACACCAGTATTGTTGTAAGCAAGCTGGTGAGACGACACCACGGTCGACCGAGCACATCATCGAACGTGCAACAGCCTCCACATGAGACCGCTCAGCTACATGGCAACGACAACATGGCACGTGCATCACCGCCGACCTGTCGCGCCACATCATTATCATCAGACCTATGTACCTGACCTGCGGCGACGGCACCACCAGAGACCATGCACGTTGTGATAATGCGTAGTTTAAACCGACCAATCAGCAAAGAGGACGAGTGGAAATTTCCGTTGCCGAATGTTCGAGAAGATTCGATTCCATCATTTAACATTATTACTATATGAAGGCTACGGCGTACATTGAGTGAATAAAATAGACCGAGGCAGCATGGCCGATAACCATTTGTTGCCCGGTTCCGCTTGACGCCAGACCTACGTTCCGTGTCATCATTCACCGTACCTGAGTCCCTCGTGTTGTAGTAGCCGCCCGGCTGAGTCTACCATTCCCAGTAACCTAGCGTAGCAGCAACATTGTTACAATATCAATGAGCTTACTGCTACCACTATTTCCCACTAAGACAGAATACGTTTGCAGTCAAGCGTTATCGTCACTGGCTCAGACCCATTCGGCGTTGTTCCTAAAATCCTCGCTGTGACATCGCCTATCGCCTTGCTGCATGTCGTCGATTTTTAGACATCCAAATAAAAAACACAAAATGTCCTTCTGAAGATGACACACCTACGTTGGCTAAGTTGCTTAGTTTTTTAGCAAGTAGCCACACGAGACAGAGGTGAGGGGTGTGTACAAATATTGTTTTCAAGAGTACGTGCTGGCATTTCCACTGTAAAGTTTAGCTCACGACATACTTCTGGAAACAGAGAACTCATCAAAAGCAGTAGAAGCTAGAGCGTACGAAGACAATCTTGGGTCAGTTAAAGGCAGATCAAATGGTGGTCTAAAGCTGGCACCCGCCAAGATCTGTACGGAGGATCACACTTTGTGCATAAATGCATCTTTACAAAACCCATCCATGAAAAATAATCTTTGTTCGCTATGCCGCTACCACTACGGTATCAGAAGTTCGGAAGTCTTCCACGTATGGCCGGGGTAACTGACTATCCAAGGTATAGGATGTGTGAGTTTGATCAGACAACCTGTTGGTAGAGCAATTAGAGGCATACGCAGTGATAACAACGAAAACGACATCGATGCAACACAATGGCCGCAACCATATCTATAGCGGCAGTAACCACAATCCCAATGGCGCACACGTAACTGGGCGAGCGCATCGTTGGCGCCAAAGCTAACAACTAAACTGAAGAGAAACGTACGAAGGCGGAACTCTCCCGTGTTCCTTGTCATACAGGACTTCAACCGCATCAGACATATATCTTCTACCTGGCTACCTCTCTTACCGTGCTTAAAGACCGTTTTGATGATTACGACTCCGTAATAAGTCGATTGCTCCTTACTTCATCATGGCATAATGTAGTATGTTGTGTGTATTGATTTTACGCGTCCGTGTTAAGCCTGAACGAAACGTGATGCAACCGAGCGACATAGCGTAGCAACAAGTAGGCGCCAGTTTTGTTCTACGGAAATTATCGTTTGTTTGGAGGTTGCCGCCGAAGCCTGAGAAAAACACTAGAACACGCGAATGAGATCTACCAACTCCTCCATCGTGTGAGCGAGCCAATAGCCAACACTTCTACTGCTTTTTTTCTGCTCATTTGTAGATGAACTGGTGGCGCGGTCAGGGAAACAGTGCGCTAGTCATAGTTTTCATATATCGGGATGTCGGCGAAAAGTCATTGAGAATTTAAGCGATGGTCATTGAGAATAGATGATAAACCAAACCGCCATGAGTCAGCGGCCATGCTGCCACAAAGACTCTTGAGGAAACCCTAGATATCTCAACGTGTCCGGCCCTCGGTACGTTGAAGGTATACCTCACGGCAAGTTCGTAGACGATTGTTCAGAATTAAAAACAGTCTGCTTAAAAATTTCAATTTTCTTACTTGTAAATGAAAATCATTTCAGTTTGCCGTCTGCTCTCGTCGAGTGCGGCTCGTTCGCACCGAGCTCTCTTGACTTGCTCTGATTCTGCGGTTGGATGGTCTCGCTCACGCGGCTGTGATGTTTCTTAGTGGGCCTCAGGTCTTCGTGATCGCTGCAAGTGCAGTAGGTTGTGCTTTGCGACTTTGGTGCTCAGCGTATTCAGCTGTTGGAAGACTTGCCATTCTCGAACAACAGCTCGCCATTCCTCACGATCTGGCGACACGGTTGTCGTTTACTACACCTGTCTGGGTTTCCCCGTTGCACGTCTCGTCTCAGCCGCCTCTCTCGTTGCCGATTGTCAGCTCATTCTCCTCGCTCCTGTCCGTCTGCTGACAGGGACAGGATTGCACGTCGTTCTAGCGACGCATGCCCTGCACGTTACCACGTTCGCCATACCAAAATGGTGAGTGGGAGAAGCGTGACTGGGCAGAAGACAAAAGCCGCTCTGTCTAGTAAACTTACGGCGAGAGATGATTTGAAGGAGAAGATGAAAGAGAAATTAGCTACAGCTGCCCGTCGAACTCTGGACGCTCCGAACGACACCACAGCTGTTCACGGCGATACCTCATCGGAGAGTCACGAGTCGTCTAATGAGTTGGCTGCTTCAAATATGGCCAGCGCATCTCATGCTGTACAGATTTCTGAGTCAGTTACCGAAGCGAGTGAAGTTGAAGACACTAGTGCTGACAAAAACGACGAAAATGAAGCGTCCGAGGAGGGCTGGAATTTAGTTGTAAATAAAAGCAAAGAGACTGGAGTGTTTGAAGCAGCAAATCGGCGACATTAGACGTTCATCATACAGACAACCCAAAAGCCTCTTTAAGGTTGTATTAGGACGAAAGTCTGATAAAATTATAGATGAGGTTGCGGTTTCGGTAGCCGAACCATTCGGCGAGAATCTTCTATCTCTTTGTGGTAAACTATTCAGACGTTTTCCACTTGCAAAGCCTGAATCCAGGCTTGGCTTAATTTGGTTAATTAACCACGTTTGGTTTAATTCAGTTGAGGGAGCAACAAAGGCCACGGCGATTTCCTCTCTTCTAAACGTCCCTGTGATTGCCAAATGTCACGACTTAACAGGATATAGGGCTATAATCACCGAAATTGATAAAGGTTTTTCTGAGCAAGGTATCCTGGAAGCACTGAGATATATCGGTGTAGTTTCAGCCAAGAGGGTAACTTATACGGAGAGGACCGGTTCGACCTCGACGTCAGTTCCTACCGATCGTGTACTTCTCCACTTCAACAAGATACCGCCATCAGAGGTGTTTCTGGCCTTCAGATCGCATAAGGTTACCATGCATGCAGAAGCCCCTACTACATGTTTCAAGTGCTTAAGACTAGGCCACATTGCTGCTAATTGCCGCAATGATCTCGCGTGCAAACAGTGTGGGCAAATTGGCCATCTTATGGCAAGTTGTCGCAATGCACCTAAATGCGTCAATTGTAAAGGGCCACATTCTTCGTCATGCGCGGCATGCCCTTTCCGGGTTTGTGAAATCGAGAAACGTAAGGCCTTGATGGAATGCCGACTCATGCAACAAATTAGTCAGGAAGTTCCAAACGCCAAAACACTAAAGGTTATTGACTCGGCTGATGCAAATCCTTCTGTGGACACTCACGAGGCCTCTCAATCAGCACTTGCCGCAGCTCCTTCGGAAAAGCCTACTTATGCTGCGGTAATTCGCTCGTTAGTCGTCGAGACTGCAGTTGGTCCTGAACTACGTGTTAATCTGCCGGGCGTCTCTGCCATTCCTAACAGAACAACTGTATCTACGAAGAGTCCCGAAAACCGAAGACGTTCCCAAAGCGTAAACTATCAAGTTCCTCGTCAATGACAGCTTCGACTCGGAACTCAGCTCTCTCTGCACTGAAACCCTTTCTGCAAGTTCTCAAAGCTGTATGTCCGAAGACCGCATCTTGTTTAAATAAGCTGCTCGACGCAATTCTTCCACTTTTATCAGTTTTTAAACAGTTTTAATTGGTATAGTTCACCTACATAACTTTGGAGTTTTATATTTTACCTTCACTAATATCATCTTCAAGCACAGTTACAGTGACTCTCCAAGAAGCACAAATATTCGTGGCTACGAAGAGTGGCACGATCTCCACCTAAACAATAGTAAATTTGTGGTTATGCACCTAAATGCGGGCACTATGGGTTTAAAAGAATCGTGTCAATTAGATAATTTGAGTAGTTTTCTCAGTGACGGGGGGTACCATATCGACGCTGCGGTCGTTAGCGAAACATGGCTAAAAGATGTTGATATCCCGGCCTATTCAATTAATGGCTTTGACTTATTCGTGTCAGATCGAAATGTGACCAAGCTCGGAGGCGGAGTTGGAATTTTCGTTCGTTCTACCTGCAGGGTTCTTTCTTATTTTGCACTGAGTAGCGCCGATGGCAACGTGCAAGCTGTACGTATTCATATAAAAAAAAACATATGAACTTTGAAGGCTATATAGTCGGCTTCTACTCGAGCAGTGTTATCCACAAAGAAACTCTGCTTAATATATTGGACGACATTTTGCCCAGAACCTCCACACTGCTTTCCGTTGGGTTTCTAAGGTGGGCTGATCTAAAACATTGTAGGTATTCTTCTTTGAATCTTTTCCAAAAGGTGTTCAGAATGGATTGCTGGTGTTTCCATCTTTTGGAAAATATTATTGCTGACGTGTATTGTAGAGTATTGGGTAATCTTGATGTCTCCGGAAGGGGTAGTTTATGTTTATACCCGTAGAGGAGATCGGCTGGACATAAAGCCTTTGGCTCGTCAGAGTCTGTGGTTGTGTGTGTAAGTGGTTCTGGTTAACCCTGTTTTCAATGTCCGTAAGTATAGTGGCTAGTTCCCGAAAAGATGATGTGTTTGTCCCTAGGACTTTTCGTAGTGGGCGTTTTACAACTTGGACTAGACGCTCCCACCAACCTCCGTGCCACGGTGGACGTTCCGTAATAAATTCCCATTCAATCTCAGAAATCGCAAGTAGATGTTGTGTGTATTATTTTTTTATGTTTTCGAAAATAAATTTCAGCTCTTTCGATGCTCTACGGAAAGTAAGAGCGTTGTCCGAAAATATTTTTGAAACTGCAGAGTGTCTGTTAATGAATCTTCGCAGAACTAACAAAAATTCATAAGCCGACAGGTCTGGCACTAGTTCAAGATGGACTGCTCTAGTGACTGTGTGCAGCCATACGAAGAGTGTAATGTAGCTTTTGCATTTACGGCTTTCTGATTTTTTACGTAGATTGGCCCTGCGAAGTCTACTCCAGTGAATGTGAATGGTGGAGTGCGCTCAAGCCTGAAGGCTGGTAGAGGTGGTATTTTTTTACGGCTGGTTTTGCACGAAATTAGAGGCAAACTTTACAGTTGCCCAGCATTTTTTGGTCGCTTTACGAGCTCGCAAGATTAGATAATTCGATCTTAGATGATGTAATGTTGCCGCGATGCCTCCGGAGTGGAGACATTTTGATGAATGTACCCAATCTATTAGCAGTTCGACTAGTTGATTATCTCCTGGGAGAATGATTGGGTATTTCTCATTAAAGAAAATTTCATTGGAGTTTTCTACTCTGGATTTACAAGGCAGCGACCCTTAGTTGTCTAAAAACGGGTTGTTTTGTTACAAAGGACTTGACTTAGAGATGCTGGTGCATCGCAAAGCGTTCTCATTGGTGAAATGCGTGTGTTGGATGTTGCGAATAAGGCAAGTGGATGCCAAAGCGAATTCGGACGGAGTGATATGTGCGTCGAAATACACCTGCGGTTGTGCCTTGGGACGTCTGCACCTTGTGACAAAGCGAAGTATGTATGCACAAACGCGCACCGCCTTTGACCAGTTCGAAAATCGTGAGACGTCTAATAAGCTGCTGCGTCCTGACTGCGGTGCAAGAGCGATGTTAAAGTTGGAGGTATCTCTTCGCTTTTCTACTGAGATGGGGTCGGGAGTCAAGAAAATCGGAATGTTTAGTTTATGATCAATTAATGGTTTTCCATTTGTCTTTAGCCATTTCGGCCCGTGAAGCCAAAATTTGCGGGTGTCATCGGCAACAAGTGATGTTCCTCTGCTGATAATATTTGCAGGGTTGTCTTCGGAGCGAACATAGCTCCTGTCGGGCGGGTTAGAGAGGGTTTGTATCTCTTTAATTCTATTCGCTACGAACGGCTTCCAACGCTCAGGGGAATCTCTCACCCAGCCCAACACAGATGTATTGTGGCACCAGAACGAAATAGAATCTATTGGGTGGTTAAAATAATGTTTCACTTTCGCTGTTAGTTAAGCTGCTATCAACGCGCCCAGTACTTCTAAGAGGTGTATGGTAGGTTTTGCCTTGAGCGGTGCGACTCTCGTCTTAGTCATAACAAAAGAGGTCGACGCACTACCGTTCATGCACATTTCCCTAAAGTAGATGACACAACCGTAAGCGGACTGGCTAGCATCGCAGAAGATGTGCAGTTCTCGCTTATAGATGTTTTTGTTGTGTTTGTCTCCAATTGCACGATGCGTTTTTAGTGTGTCGCTGTTATCCAAGTGGCTAATAATGTTGTGATATTCTGCGCGGTTGTGTCCGACAGTTCATCGTCCCAGTCAACCTCTTGCTGCCATAGCTTTTGGAGTAGCGTTTAGCGTTAATAGTAATTGGCGACATGATACCTAGAGGATCGTAGAGCTGCGCCAGTCCTTTCAATAGAGATCTTTTCGACGGGCTGTTATTTCTTAGTGAGGCGATTGCATTTTCGGTGAAAACGCTTATCAAATCGAAACGTTGATCCCAAAGCATGCCAAGCAACTTAAACTGTTCATTATTGAAAGACACAGTTGCATTTGGTAGGGCTTCCTGAATAAATGTTCCTAATTCCTGTGAATTGGTCGCCCATTTGTTTAAAGAGAAATGATCCGCTTGAAAGACGTTGTGAAGAATTCCAAGTCTGTTTTTGCCCTCGCAAATAGTTTCAGAGCCACTAATTATATCATCCATATAGAAACTTAGTGACACTTCTTTTAGAAAATCTGCATGTTCGGGTCTGTATTTAATCTCTTCTTTTAGATGATGTCTGACGCCCTGGCAATGTAACCATGGACTACAAATCAAGCCAAAATCTAGTACTGTACCCCAGAATTCCTTTATTGGTGCTTTTGAATCTTTCGAAATGCCTAACGGCCAAAAGAATCTCAAAAAGGTTGTATGTTCTGGGTTATTTTTAAACTGCAGGAAAGCCTTCTCTATATCGGAAACTAGTGCAATTCTGTGGCCGCGAAATTGAAAGATAATCTTAAGCATGTCTGGAAGCAGATTTGGCCCTTCAAACAGAACATTGTTTAACGAGGCTTCGTCTCGTTGTCTGGCGCCTGCGTCTTTTACTACTCTAAACTTTATATCGGTTGTGGGAGTAGGATTGCGTTTTGTTACCGCTAATATGGGTAAATAATGCGCCAAATCTCCCTCTTTTCTTGGGCGAGCTAGCTCGGCATAACCTTTTTCTAATTACGACCATTTGGGAGTCTACGCACAGTAGCTTTAAACAAATTCGTGAGCTCGTGTGCAGTGTGTGGTTGGGTATCTTCAGTGAGATCGCCGAGACCTAATAACTCCGTGTCCCATAAAAAATCAATATCTTGTTTGTCTGAACGTGTATGTTTTTTCGATGGAGAGATAGTGAGCAGTGGCACTGGACTGCATGGTTGCATCGCATATAACGCACAGAGGCTAGCTTCTATATCGGCGTTGTTAAAAGATACGGTGTTCTTGCCGTAAAAGAACCAACCCATTTTTGTGTTCACGGCTACGAGCTTGCCAAATATGCGCTTATCGCTTAAAAGTAGTTCTGGCAGAGAGTCAGCTCCAATGAGCACATCGATTGAGTAAGAATAATCACGAGCAATATGGTCGACTATGTGAGCTAAACCGTGTGTGTCGCCAACTACTGGCAGGGAACCCTTGGTTATTTCGGGGATGCCTAAGCAACTAATCGATAGTGCTTTTTTTGGCTGAATCTACTTTGAACGTGTACTTCGTATAAGTCGTATGTTTGTTTTTTTAAGACGTTGCCTTCTATGGTGTATGTAATCATTGATTGGGAATTTGTTGGTTATGTTTTAAGAATATCGATGAGTCTTCGTGATATATATGAGCGTTGCGCTCCTGAGTCGAGTAACACTCTACATATTGTGCGCATCTTGCCTGATGCTACACAAATGAACCCAGTCTGTAGTAGTGTTGCGTTAGAGTCTGTAGAGTTTTTGCATGTGAAATTACTGGTAGATGTCTGATTGTGCGATTGTTGCGTGGAAGTGTTTGTCGGTGAAGTTGCCTTTGCGCACATAATAGTGTAGTGTTTGCCCTTGCACTTCGCACACTCTATGTTCTTGCTTCTGCACTTGCTAGCAAGATTATTTTTTCTTAGACACTCAAAACACGCATTCTGTTGCTCCAGTATTTGTTTACGAGTGTCAAGCGATAGCACTTTTCTGCATCTGTGAGGTTTTTCTTTAGCACTTTTCTGCACCACTGCAGAATATACACGTGTATGTAGAGCTCACCAAAAATGCATATTCACGTCTGTCATTGTTGCTATTAGCTTGTGTGTGATTTTTGTTTGTAGTGTTAGGGTAGTGTGTAGATGTGTAGTGTTGTTTGAATTTTTGTGAATTGTTGTGTGTGAATGAGCTGCCTATAGCTTGGCTGATGCGGACTTCTTTTTCGAGAAACTCTAGTAGTGCTTCTAGCTTGCACGTGGTATATTCGGGTGATTTACACTTTTCATTGTAGCTTCTAATAAATCTGGCTTTCATGTTCACAGGCAGACAATCCAGGACCATCGGTGATATGGTCATTGATAGCGTGTCGCACTTAGTACCTAGACTATTTAACGACTAATGTTTTGTGAGAGTATTGAAGTAAAGTAACTTAGTTTTTCGTGGCGGCGAAGATCCAACGAGGAACATAGACGACGAAGCTCCCTGATATGCTCTTCTTCTGCCGTCTTCTCCTGTCCAAAAGATGATGTCAAGGGCGGTGCTGTATTGCGTAGCGGAGAAGCCCAGATGCGATATCTCCCGTGCGGCTGGACCGACGAGTGTGTCGCGTAGGTGTTTAAACTTCTCGATGTCCGTGAAATGTGGGTTGTCGTGTGCGTAAAGTGCGAAAAACTCCCACCACTTCTTGAAGCGCTTAACATCCCCTGCGAACTTCGGAATCTTGTGTAAATTGTTGTGGGTAAAGACTGAAAGTGCAGGGGAGAATGGGGGTGGGGAAGCGTCGTTACTTGCACCTTTAGTAATGAAATCTTGCAATTCGTGGACTATATCAAGACCATCGAATCTATATTGGGTGGTTCGTTTTTCTGCCGCCTTTCTCTCTTTCTGTTCCATATTTAGTAGGAATTGAAGTAGGTTATCATTTAGCTTGTTCATTTCGAGTATCAACTCCTCAATATGGCGGAGAAGCTGAGCCGCTTTCTTCTTAGAATCTTCGTTGTAAGTAGAATCGTGAAGGAATTCCGTTATTTGTTGCTTCTTCTTTGCGAACGAAGCGCGGGCTAGTCTTCTAGCTTCGCGATATACTCGCGCTAGCTCTACTTTAGACTCTTCAGACATGGTAAGAAAATGCAAATACGACCGACCTGAATGTCAAGAAGTAGATCTGCGCCGAACGATGAACGGTGATACTGCTACAGTGCCGGTTACACTAGTCACAGTCTTTACGACGGCTACGTGAGCCTTTGAATAGAGGATCCGAGGTAGCCAAGCGAAGGTGGTACGTACTGGGGTTTGGGTATCTCCCCGAAGGCGAGATATCCCGCGGCTACCTTATAGAGTGGCAGCTAACCACTCCCGTTGACTGCTGGTTTGCGAGTGACTATTCGGTCCAATCTCGGTTAGCACTACGAACCACGCCGCACCTTTCGCTTGTCCCTCTCACCTCTTGACCTAGTTTATTCAACGTATAAGCTTCACTCTTGTTCTCTACACAGATTCGTGTTTCTTCTTAGTGCGCGTGGTGTCGTCGTATTCTGACCTGACGCCGTTGACCTGTAGCATATTGATCATATCTGAGACGAGTGGCGTCTGCTGGCGCGCTCCAAAATAACTAATACTGCGGCGCCAAATGCTCAACGCTCGATATCGGAGATGTCGTGCGTAACAATATCCTTCAGCATTCGTATATGTATGCGCAACGGGCCATTCCAGCTCTATGAGATGACGTTCATAGCCTTTGAAAACGTAAAGACGCTTGTTATCGAAACTGATTGCTTAGTCGCCTTTAGGGCCGCTCAGGGTACCGTGGAGGCGGGTCACGCTGCCCGCATGGCTGAAGTGAGCAAGCGAAGAAAGTACCTATCCGTGAGAGAGTCGTTTAGATTCCGACCCACTGCGTTTGGAACTTCAGCAGGAGCGCAGTTAATGACATTGAGAATCATAAATATTGTGTGCAAGTGGCTTGTATCGTCAACTAGTGACAGGCGTTCCGGTGAATTCCTTGAGTGAGGTTGTAATTCGAAATTCGACGTGGAAGATCTGCAGCCGTACCAACAGATCAGCGCCCTGGCTAGAGACCCCATAAGGCTGATCGTGCTGTGTATTCACATTTGTTAGGGTACAATTTTATTATTATTATTAGGTTTTATTTGATTGATCTAGTTATATAACTTTTTATGTTAGCACTTTGGAGTGAACAATTGTCTCCGCGCGAACGTGTAGTCACGGGTTTTTTAACCCAGGGTTAGCCCAGTTCGACAAAGTGCCCCGAACAGATGCTGCGTTTTCTCGTTGAATGTCGAGAGACAGTCTCTGACGCAAAAACCCCGATGCTCTGGAGTCTCCCGTGGAAAGGTTAAGGCTTCTGCCCACGCGCTGAATCAACTTCAGTGTAAGCGGTCCTGGGCCTTCCATTGTTTCAAAAGCCAACAGACAAATTTGGTGCGGATAACCAACGCCAGAGTATTTTCTACATTTGTTAGCCTCTGCTAACCTGAACGCATGACCTGCCTGGTCCGCCCCTGCACCGACCATCGAAGGGGCTAATGAGTCGGTTACAGTTGCGTCCCAAACAAGCATGCGGCCACGCTCAAAGGGGGTTAAAGTGAGGCCGTCAGGCCTTTTCCGTCGTCTCTGGATAGGCCCGAAGATTCGAGTATACACGGAAAGCCAGCAGACCTCAATGCTCGACTGAAAGTATCATTTAGAGCCGAGTGGCGTGCTCTTTGGCCTGCGCTTAAGGCGCATGACAAGCTATGATGAGCCAACGCGTCCACAAGGTAACCACAACGACATCGGTGAGGAACGACTAGGTCATTTATTCAATGTAATCAATAATTCAGGGTGGGAACATGACATTTGAGTCCCTGCAAACGTGTGCACCGTTACGGGGGGTACAGTGTAGGGACCAGCCATTTCTGGAGAGAGCCCCGAACCGAGGCCGCATTGCCCCGTTGCACATCCAGCGAGAGACGCTGTCTGAGGAAATCACCCGCTCGTTTGTCTCCGCTGCCTAGAATCAGGCGTTTCCCGACCTCTTGTAGCAAACTTCGAGTGGATGGACCGGGTCCGCCAAGGGTCTCGAAGGCAAAGGGATAAAACTTGTACGGGTACCCGATGTTCTGGTACTTTCTAACCTTGTTTGCCTCGGCGAGAGCCGAAGCATGGCTAGCCCGGGCCGCGCCAGCACTGACCATTGAAGGGACCTTATTATTATTATTATTATTGGGTACAAATTTTAACGCTTGTTTAAATAAACTCTGATGTTTGCTTGCCCTTCTAATACCCAAAGTAGTATGTACTTCATGTAGAAGATAGGTCGTTTTACAAAATGTGCAATCGCGAGTTATTCAATGGTTCACCTTAACTCATCACGTTATTTTATAGATTTCCCGCAACGAGAAACTGGCCAAGCGTCCCTGTTCGCCTTCACCACCGCAATCGTCTGAACTCGCTCTGCGAAGGCACCTTGCACGGCCGGCGCCGAACATTTGCCTATGTTCCAGCCGGACGAGCTCGCTCCATACGCCGCACATGCTGTATAGCCTCTCTCCCCCCCCCTCTCTCTCTCCCTCTATATATATATATGCAACCGCCGTCGCTCCCACCGACCGGATTACATGGATGCCGCCCAGGGTGTACCTTCGGCTCTTGTTGTTGGCTGTGCTCCGCCCACTTGACAATCGCCCCCATAGCGGGTTCCGCTGCAAGATTGTCCCCGTCTGGCAGGAGTTGCTCTTTAATCTGTGGACGCGCGCCATCTGGCGATGAATCACCATGAACCACCACCGCCTCAAGCGTCTTAAGCGCGCGTTATGTGGCCAACGTTTGCACCACTATGCGCAACTCTCGTGCTGACTATGCGGTTCTTGTCTACTCTCTCTCTCTCGAAAAAAAAACTTTGCCCGACCGCCGTAAATTGTTCGGTCCGCGATCGCGCTCCATGTCCATATTCCTGTATGCTGTCTATGCCCAACTATTCGATGCTATACACTGAATACTATGTAGGTATTAAGTGCATAACCGGGTAACACGTCTGACGCGAACCGAATGAGATCTTGCATTCTAGAACATTGGAACGCATTTCGGCTGTGACGCCTTTGTCTTGAGATTCCGCAGATCCGCCACTTTAGCTGAATTAGCTCCAGCGAACGTCGCGTATTGATTATTGTATGATGTTTACCGGGCAGTTGTGCCTCCACAAGAGAAGCTAAGCTACTTGCGCGTGCAATTCATACGCTTCAATATAGGAACTAGAAGGATACGTAAAAGCAATGGTTTTTAAGCAGTTTGTGGATGTTATAAATATACAATACACATTCGTTCATCCTATAACTAAAACTAGATATTAAAGTAATATTCTGTGCGACCTATGCTTTATTTATAGGTATAGTAAAGGTTTATTTCAACCGTGACAAACAATACATGCTATATAATAAATAAATAAATGTTTGTATATATTTCCACACGCACGACAAGGGTTGCACCTAAAAACACTTGTTTTGAACTATTTTTTGTATATTATTAGTTGTAGTATTAATTTTTACCACGGACCGACAGTAAACATCTGTGTCTTTTTTTCATTTAAGTGCAACTTGTGCTTTAAGTACTAACCTAACTAAGAATTAGAGTAAGTTGGCCACTTGTAAATTCAACATCTTAAGTAAAATGGGCAAAGAAAAGTTTCGTCATCAGCAAATGCGATAGATTTTTGCTCACTAATATTTAGGAGCGAGTTAATAAATATTTAAAATTGTATTAATGAGAGTTGGTTAAGTGTGGAGTACCGAGGCGCGGCGAAAATGTTGGTCAAAATGTGTCACTATTTCTGGTGACTTGAACCCCGTTGTGGTACAGGTTTGTTTTGCATATAGGAATATATCTGTACCAATCCCGTCGCTCATGTAAGACTTAAATATTGCTGTAGGTCCATAAATAAATAAATTTAATTTTTTTAGATAGTTTGATAAATTACCAATTAAATTAGATGCTTTTCAACATTAACAATCCAGCACTTCTCTGATTTAACTCCCAGATTTGAATTATATAATTGGCGATAAGAGCTAAGCTTGCATTATGCTTACGATGGAAGCCATATTGCATCAGACTAATAAAATGTGTATTGTTAAGATATAAATAAATCTGATCATTAACAATTCAAGTGATTGATCTAGAAATTGAATGAAATTTATACGCCCGTTGCCAAGTTACCTCATTTGTATTTCATTTTCTATATTTGTGTAATTATTGCGCAACTGAATTCTACTGAACAGACCCCTTGTGTAAGGAGTTGATTAATTATGAATGCCTTAAAAATACACATTTTTAGTGGGGACACCTTGGATATGAATTTATTTGATTAATGTTATAATTCCCCACTCGGACACGAGTGATAGATGAGGAGTGAGCCATCGGTGCCGTGGATTTAAACATTCACATGTATATATTAAATGCCTAAATGTTATAATTGTATTCGATTATTTTTGTGTCATATTTATTGGCTAATATTTTAGAATCCAAGTTGCAAAGTTTTGCGGCTATCTCAGCCGAGTTAGTTGTGAAAGAGTTCTTGTGATCAGCCGTAGTCATTTTAACTTTGTTCTGTATGTTTTTGCTATAGATCATGCTCATAATTTACCATCTCACGTTTTTGTTCTCAATTGCGAGTTTTCTCATATTGTAAGTAAGTTTCTTGAGCCGCATCGTATTAAAATGTTTTTGCACCTTTAAGCTAGTCTATCTTTTCCAACTCAAACCACTGGTCAGTAAGTCGAGTGTTTTTGATTTCAGTCATTGGAGCTAAATAGGGTGTCTAAATAGGGCAATGTTTCTCATACTGAATGCTTAGCCTAGAACTAAACGCAGAACATGCAGTTGTTCTGTGCGGAGTCACTTAATATTATAATTATTATGTCAGACCACGGCATTGTAATTAATGTCTAATAAAATTCTAAGTAGCATTTCTTTTTGAAGTTTCTGCATGATTTTTATCTTGTGAGAACGCGGAAGCCCAAGCATCTAGGTGCGCCATTATCTGTTTGCTAATGCATTACGCTTAAACTACTTCCATATGAGCTCAATTGCCGCCGATATATCGTCTTTTATCAAACCTATGGAGCTCCGAGCTTAACACATTTTTTTAGTACTGTTACAGGTGAAGAAATGCAAATTGCTGCCAAAAACAAAGAAAAATTATATTCACTCAATACTTCTCACTCAATAGAAGCGCTTTTCAGACTTTATCATCTGACACATTTAAGTTTAGCAGTGCTGACCTATAAGGTGCACAACAAGGGAATACCTTTAGATTGTGATTTTGTTTTCGCCCTAACCCCGATGCGATCACGGCGTTACGACGAGAGTCGTTTTAGAGTCCACAGATTCGGACTTACACTTGTTCGCGACTCTCTCGTCTACATGCTGCCGACCATTTGGAATGAGCTGCTGTTTTAACTTTGAAATGCAGCACGAATGCTTGTTTTTAACCGACATTACTACTAAAAGCAGAGGACGTGAGAACAACCACCTCGTCCTCAAGACAATTGTCAACACTTAAAAAACATTTTAACTGCTTTAACTAATTTTTACGTTTGTTGAGCCTCCATAGTTTGTCAACTAACACAGGTAGCACGACCTAACGACCAAAACTACTTTAGGTGTATTCTTTTACTATAGTTCAACTATTTTTTTGATATGGGATGTTTTGGGAATAGCAGTGCAGACTTAGCTGCAATGCAGGCTCCTTTTGTGCACAACCAAAGTGGAGTAGTGCCCTTCCATAATGGGCCGAGAACCATAGAGCCATATTTACATATACAGAGCAAAACGACTTATTGCCAGGATCATAGCCTTGCCGTAGGATGTTGTGAGTTAAAATCCAAGAATAGATACTTTTTTACCAGTTTTATGGCTTCTTGGCACTGTAGACGAGGTAGATAACGCATATGTCTTGATAAAATAATAGTGCAATACTATTTCTGCATAAGGATTGTCATTATTATAAATTGCCAAGGAAGTGTGCTAACCTGTGTCAAACATCAATAAGCTTTTTGTACTAACATTACTCTCGAAAACTGAATCAGTTTACTACCAAACCACACAGATGCTAGCTCTGGCTGGACTTGTTAGGCATTGTCCTTAGAATAGTCCCTATGACATTGCCTTGCTATATATTGTCGATCTATATACGTGAAAAAAAAATCTTCTGAGTACAACACTTTCGATTATGTTATATATTATATAAAAGATCTCGCCTTATAAGACAGATCATGAAGACAACGGGCCTTACCACGGGCTCGCCAGCCCGCGGTCCGGGCAGTCGGACCCTAATAGAGTCCCCTGTCCAACTTGCGCACTTACGTTTACACGAAGAGGCCTGCGTCGACACATCACGGTGAAGCACGGAGGAGGTGCCCATAACATAGTCGTCGAGTCAGAGCGCTCGAACTCTCGGTTTACCGCGGATCAGTTAATCAGTGTCATTCAAGTTGTCACTCGCCGTTGGCGGTTGGTCCGCATCTTGCCGAAATCAGTACGTAGGCAAGTTGCCGAAGTGTTCACTAAGGTGTTGTGCTCAGTCGCAGATAACAACGACAGTACTGCCTGGCTTGCTCTGTTCTCTTTCGCGCCCGTCGTCCTCTGCCTTTCCGATGGTGGGAAAGATGACCGCTCGTTGGCGGTTATCGTCCGGAAGAACCTCCACGATTTTACTGATGGAAAACGGTTTTACCTTAGCGGTAGCCCCGTCCCAAACCAACCTCCACGGCAGCGGACGATCGACACCGTCCGGCTAGCCATTACCAAGCTCTCGGAAGGCGACGTTTCTTCGGCGGCTAGGGTCTTGATCTCAGAAAACATGCTAGCGCAGAAGCCTAGCGAGACAGCCGTGCTGCTGGATAAGCACCCTCCCGCGCCCTCATTCCTAACATGGCCTAGCCCTCCTCACGTGCTCCTGCCATCAACTACTTCAGGCGAGAGCGTCCGGTCTGCCATACAAACGTTTTCCCGTAGTTCAGCAGCTGGCCTGAATTTCATCAGACCCCGGCTCTTACAAGACCTGTTGTCCCCCGCTCTAGGGGCTGCCGCAGACCGGCTCGCGGCTGCTCTGGCCAAGGTCGTCGATCTTCTTCGATGGGGATCGCCTTTCCCCGACTGGCGACCCCTTATCTTCGGCGCCCGACTTTTTGCCCTCAAGAAAAAAATGGTGGTGTGAGGCCCATCGCATGCTCGTCCGTAATCCGAAGGCTGGCGGCAAAGATCTGCATTTTTGAAAACAAGGGGGAAGTATCAGGTGCTCTTGGTTGTCATCAGCTCGGGTTTGCGACACCGGGAGGATGCGAGGCCGCGGTGCATTCAACTCGGTCCTTCTTGGAGTCTCGTTCCGGAGCCACCCTTGTGGTCAAGCTCGACTTTAAAAACGCCTTTAACACCATTCGGAAGGACCACCTGTTAAATGCGGTCAAGGCTTGGGCACCGAGTATGTTCCACCAGGTGGAACTAGCTTATAAAGAGCCATCTTGCCTTCTTCTGCCGCATGATACCATAATGTCGCAAACTGGGGTGCAGCAGGGCGACCCATTGGGTCCCCCCCTGTTTTGCCTGGGTATCAAGGAGTTAGTCGACTCTCTCGAGTGCCCTCTAAACACATGGTACTTAGACGACGGTGTACTGGGCGGGGCACCTGATGCAGTTCTGAGGGACATCCACAGAGTCATCGAGTTCGCGGAGCGGAGTGGCCTGGCCCTAAATCCTGCAAAGTGCGAGGTTCATGTCGTAGGAGGTGCTACCGACTCTGAGGTGCTAGAGGTTCTCCCAGGATGCAGGACTGTTGGCACGGATCTGGAGTTACTAGGCGTCCCCTTATTCCCAGAGGGAGTTCCGGCAGCTCTTGAAAGGTGGATAGAAAAACTAGAGCATGCGATGTCACGCATTCCTTTGGTAGGATCTCACCGGGATCTTGTCTTCTGAGATCTTCATTTTCGGCCCTACGTCTCAATCACCTGTTTCGAGGTGCAGACTGCTCACTTGCTCCGGGACTCCTTGAGCGACTAAACGACAGCGTGCTTACTACAGTTGAGGCTCCTTGGAATCTCAGTCTATCGGCAGAAGCACGTCAACAAGCTCTACTCCCCGTTCTTTGGGGAGGTCTAGGGTTGCCTGATGCTATTGTCCTATCGGAGGTAGCTCTGGTAGCTTCCCTCCACAGGTCTTTACAACAGGCTAAATCACTTCTCGATTCAGTCGCTCTTACGGACCTAGAAGATCGCTTAGAAACAAGCCGCCGTAGAGCAGTTGCCCTGTGCGGCCACGAGCCCGCCGAAGCTGGACGCCAGAGAGATTGGTCGGCGGCTTTACATGAGCAAAGGGTTGAAAATCTCATCGCGGAAAGCGCCACAGACGCTGATAGGGCCAGGCTGCGCGCCGTCTCCTCTAAAGGGGCGGGCGCATGGCTTCACGCCATACCCTGTGCTCGGATCGGGACACTCCTAGATGACGAGTCGGTGAGAATCGCGGTCGGACTTCGTTTGGGGACGGACCTTGTGCACGCTCATATCTGCGTCTGCGGTGACGCCGTCCAGCCGGATGGACGCCACGGGCTATCCTGTATCGTCAGCGCAGGTAGGCGAGCCCGACACCAAGCCCTGAACGAAACCTTCAGCAGAGCCCTACGCTCTAGTGGCCTACCGTGCGTCCTGGAACCCGTCGGACTCGATAGGGAAGGCGGAAAGAGACCCGACGGTCTGAACTTAACCCCGTTCGAGAGCGGTTGCATGCTGGTTTGGGACGCGACAATTACTGACTCATTAGCCCCTTCAATGGTTAGTGCTGGCGCGGCCCGGGCCGGATATGCTTTAGCTCTCGCCGAGGCAGGCAAGGTAAGAAAATACCAGAACATCGGGTACCCGTACGGGTTCTACCCACTTGCCTTCGAGACACTTGGCGGGCCGGGTCCGTCCACTCGCGGTTTGCTATAGAAGGTCGGGAAGCGACTAGGTCTAGCCAGCGGTGATAGGCGAGCGGGAGAATTTCTCAGACAGCGTCTGTCGCTGGATGTGCAACGGGGCAACGCGGCTTCGGTCCGGGGAACTCTCCAGAGATGGTTGGTTCCTACATTGGATCCTTCGTAACCGTGCACATGTTCGCAGGGACCCAATTGTCATGTTCCCACCGTCGGTGATTAATTACAATGAATAAATGTCTTATACGAGGTGTGTTTAAAAAGTATCGCGACTTTTGAATTTTCGCGGGTTACGTATATTCGAATTTCGATTTTTTGTGGCGTTATGTTGGTACTCATGTCTCTCACTTATGCCGACAAGCTCGGCCATTTTGAATGTTCACTTAATTGTTGACAGCTGCTTTGCTTGCACGTGTTTTGGATCGTCTTCGATTTTTACCTATTCAAAAAAATGGATCAAAGAACCTGTATCAAATTTTGTGTGAAAAACGAAATTAAGTGCGCGGATGCATTCCGAATGTTGACTGTGGCATACGGAGAAGCTACCTTGGACCGAAGCAACGTTTATCGGTGGTACAAAATGTTCTCAGAAGGCCGAGAAGATGTGAACGACGAAGAGCGTGCCGGACGCCCGAGCACTTCAACAACAGACGAAAAAATTAATGAAGTGGAGAAAATGGTATTGGCCAATCGTCGAATCACCGTTAGAGAAGTTGCTGAGGACCTAAACATATCGATTGGCTCGTGCCATTCGATTTTTATCAATGATTTGGGCATGAGACGGGTCGCCGCGAAATTCGTACCAAAATTGCTCAATTGCGACCAGCATCGCATGAACATTGCTAATGAGATGTTGGACTCTGTCCGCGACGACCCAAATTTGCTCCAGAGGGTCATAACTGGTGACGAATCGTGGGTTTATGGTTATGACGTGGAAACCAAAGCTCAATCATCTCAATGGAAGCTGCCGCACGAACCAAGACCGAAAAAAGCGCGCCAAGTTCGGTCGAATGTGAAAGTTTTGCTGACAGTTTTCTTCGATTGCAGGGGCGTGGTGCATCATGAGTTCTTGCCACAGGGTAGAACGGTCAATAAGGAATATTACCTGCAAGTTATGCGCAATTTGCGCGAAGCAATCCGCCAGAAACGCCCGGATTTGTGGAAGAACAAAAATTGGCTTTTGCACCACGATAACGCCCCTGCTCACACATCGTTGCTTGTGCGCGAGTTTTTGGCCAAAAACAACACACTAATGATGCCGCAGCCACCGTATTCCCCAGATCTGGCCCCCTGTGACTTTTTCTTGTTCCCTAAACTGAAGAGGCCCATGAAAGGACGACGTTACGCTACGCTTGACGAGATAAAGACGGCATCGAAGGAGGAGCTGAACAAGATAAAAAAAAATGGTTTTTTGAAGTGCTTCGAAGATTGGAAAAACCGTTGGCACAAGTGTATAATATCTCATGGGGATTACTTTGAAGGGGACAAAATAGATATTCATGAATAAATGAATAATTTTTGAAAAAACACAAAAGTCGCGATACGTTTTGAACACACCTCGTATATATATATATATATATATATATATATATATATATATATAACCTTCTTTTTAACATTTTATAATTATTTGAGTAAACTAAGTCACTTGCTATATCAATTGCTGGCTGAATTGCTTAACTCCTTGTTTAGCGAGTGGACAAACAAGGGAGAGATATGTAAGGGTCTGTTAGTCACGAAAACATTTTTGCGCCTTGAACTGGCGTACGTATCCCCTAGCACAGGCATACTCTCAGAAAGGCACAGCCAGTATGGGAAAGAGTAGTCGATGCTGTCAACAGCAGAAAAGTGGACAAAGCAGAGAAGAGAAGCAAAAAACGAGGTCAAGAAATTTGGGCGTGATATAGTCAAGAGATATAAAAATTTGTTTAACTCCCTCAATTGATAGAAAGTTATTGGCGCACTGAAAGCGAAAAAAAACTTATATTTAAACGATACATGAGAGCATACCTCACTAATTGACTTCTAATGCTCGATAGAACCCATTCAAGGCGTTAAAAAATCACGGCCGGCGCACTTCAAGGGTCGTTCGTTCTCCAGTTTTCACGTTGACCCACTTCAAACTAACTAATAAAACCATATGCCTAGACGTGGTCTTGGATAAAAGACTGACCGAATCTCGTCACGCGGAGAAAATGCCGCATGTAGAGTCTACAAATTCATATCATAAAACGTAATCAAATACTTTAAGAAAACTAAGTCAAGCATAAAGTTGTTTCACCTAGGCACCGCCAAAACGAATCTACAATTTGAAAAGCGAAAGGGAAGAAGAGGGAGATATATATTACATTAGCAAGAGGGGCAACACGGTCGACAAGACGAAAACAACGCGCGTTCATACAGCACCAGCCGAAAATATAGCAAAGACCCTGTCACGAGGAGAAAAGCACCACGTCGTAAACGCAGTTTTTGTATGCAGCAAGTAAATTGACACTACAGATAGATATATGCATATATATATATGTATTTTGTAGGTGGTGATGCTTATAGACGATACAATGGCCATCATAATGCTGAACAGCAGGCGTCGTCACAGCTCGTAACATGATTATCACATAATCGTGTTAAGACAAACACATGCATGGTTAATGCTAAGGTGTAATAGCACGGTTGCTCGACAGCAGACAGTACTGCTGTGACTACAGATAAGAGCATATCATCCCTCGACGCTACCAGGATGCCGTTAAGAAAAGAAATGCAGCTGCACCAGCCCTCGCAACAGTAACAACAGCTACGACACTAGCAACAAGTGGCCTGCCAGTGATTGGATATATATATATATATATATATATATATATATATAGGCAATTTTCATAAAATGAACAAAATCGTCAATGAAGCACAGGCGTGCATATCGAGAAAATAGAAACAGTGGTTCCATTCAGCTCTTATAGCGCGATTAGCTCAGAAACAGAAGCAAACATTTGTAGGGCAAAAAAAAGAGAAGCAGGACTACGAATGATCGTACGCATTTCGTGACGAATCATAGACGACTTATGTGTTTCGAAAGAAACACGAGCCCCCCGTTGTGGTCGTTTATTTGTACTAATCGAAGTACTAATAGTATTTATAGTTGCCGTGGTCCCTCTTACTGTTGTTGTTGTCGTTGTTGTTGTTGCTGTTTTTTCTCTGTACTTAGTTAGTCAATAATGGGGCTCGTAGATTCGTCAGCGGCGGCTCGAAGAAGTTATGAATATTACTAGGCGGACAACCGACATGCATACGCTATCACGTCCGGCGCTTCATCTCTGCATGTGTCTGCACGAACGTCCCTATATCTATGAACATGACTATTTTTGTCAGTGGTAGTCACAAAAGCAAACGTGCGGTTATGTACACTCGCCACGCGACAGTCAGCGATGCAGCACACAAATTGTCGCCAACATACACATTTTCCCATCAATAGATCAACAAAGCCTCAACGCCTTCACCGATCTGAGACATATCTTCTGTGCGTATAAATTCGTTCTTCAATTTCTAGATCCCCAAAGTAAACACTATTTACCCCAATCGAGTGTAGTAAGAATTATAAAAGTAAATAAAGACATAGACATATTATAGAAGTCAATAAAGAGAGAGAAAGGCGCAATACAAGTTGATAGAAAGAGAGCGCGCACCTAAGCACAAATATGAGCCTATAGAGGTGCAGCGTTGATCTACTTGTGCATATGTCGTGTCACATTTATTTACAAACACAAATTGTACTTTTTTCATTTAGCTTATGTGCAAACAAAGTAGCGGCCTAGTGTCGTTCTTTTGTATCCGTTCCGTCGTATAACGCCTCGTGTCGATCAGCTGCTATGCCTTGCATGCTAGAATAGATTAGTAAAACATCGCTTCGTCTGACAGGCAGACTAGAATTTTTGGAGCTTGACGAAGTGACATCTAGTTCAAAGTCCACTCATTGCAACAGTGTTTTAAACGACCACTTTCCGGGCTAAACTATTTGCCTAACCTACTATCGTCAGTAATATTACTGTAATTGTACAGGCAAACAACCACGCTTGACCACAGTAATAGAACAGCCACGATACAGGAACACGTGCTAATTAATGTAGGGATTTTGACGGGTTTGTTGTAAGCCGGCAAGCAGGCAAAAACACATTTTGTTTATATACTATTGCCCGCCGGAACTCGCTGTAAGAATAAGCAAGCGCCACCATCTTAATTACTCCTGAGTTCAGGCAAGTTTTTTCGGGCAAATGTAATTAACGATAATAGTATATATATATATATATATATATATATATATACAGTAGCTTCAACCCAAATCTGCAAATCCCAAGAAAAATATTTCGACACAGCACGCATTTTTCGAAAATGTTTTCTTAGGATATATATATATATATAAATTGAATTTACACAGTCGTCGTTAAATTTAATCCCAAGCGACTAAAAGTACCTACCGAACATAAGCCCTATTAGCTCTGTGTATGTCTGCATATACGTATCATGTGTGGCATTCAGTATATACTTAACAGTCATACTGCCATATGGTCTCACAATGCACATATTGCGAACCGGCTGCCTGTCAAGCCTACACTGCTGATCCGGCCACCCGACCAGTTGAAGCTGACGTGGTCGCTCGTCGTAGGCTTGCTTTTTGTCCGTTCGGCATAAAGGTATTTCGTCCAAAAAAATACATATGTATCGACATATGTATTTTTTTCGAAATGCGATCAACTGCTGTATGTGCGTAGCAGCAGCAGCAGCTTTTATCACGTTCAACGATTAGAAAGGCTCCCTGTTGCCAAACAGCCATTGACGTTTCGTTAACGGTCGAAGGTGACGCTATTTTAAAGCCCGTCACAGTGTGTTGGGTCACGTGGCGGAGGCAGCTGCAACGACGCCGATTGTCAATACCAGCAGCGGTGGCAGGCAGTAACAGTGCGAGCCACACGAGTGAGTACTGCACGCTACACTGTGGCCGCAGCCGGTCGTCGACACTAGACCGGCAGCAACAACAGCAACAACAACAACAACAACGACAACGAAAACAGCAACAAATATCAACAACGACAACAATGAAAAGGGGCAATGACAACAACGAATACCGGCAGCATAAATGACAAGGAACTACACGCAAGCCAAACAACAACAACAACAACAACAACAACAACAGCAACAACAAATTCGGCGACAACGACAACAACAACAGCAACAACAACAACAACGGCAATAACAACAAAAACCTAAACGACAACAACAGACACCAGCAATTTGCAACTTAAACGACAACAACAACAGACACCAGCAACCTAAACGACAACAACACTTCACAGGGACGTGAACAACAACAACAATACTAGGAACCATAGCGTCGTACTTGCTGTTGGGTTCTCTGGCGGCCAGCCAGCGTACACCCTAGGCTATACTGTATATTCGGGCCCATCAGTCTTCCCTGGCGATCGTCATCCAACGCATAGTACACAATGGGCTATGATGTGTCTTTGGACCCAGTCGTATGTCTTCTGCAGAGCGAGCACGAGGCCTGTAATACGCCTGCGGTTACGCTACGATAGCAAGAACTAGATTAACAAGAACAACAATAATAGCAGCAAAAACAACATTAGCGACATCATTAATAAGAAATTCACATCCAAAGCATAATTGATAAAAAAACACAACAACAGGATAAGCTGGACGACACCAATAAGAACAGAAACAAATCGAAAGAACAATAGAAGCAACGACATTAACAACAGTTACAACAATAATGAGAAGCAACATCATTAGCGCCATTGACAACAGCAGCAGCAGCAGCAGTGTCAACAGCACCATCATCATCATCATCATCATCGTCATCATCATCATTGCAGAATACCGCAGCAGGAGCAACAATAACAAGAACATATTAATAATAAAATCACTTTTGAACAACAAAGGCATGTCAGATCAACAGCAACAAAGATGTCAGCAAAAATTCCAACATCTGTGCCTTGAATATTCCAGATCAGAAACAACAACAACAGAAACAATACTAAAGGCAACAAGATCAACATCAACAACAGTGGCAGCAAAATTCGCCGTATATACTGGCGAATCCGCCACTTAGTTTGCCTTATCGAGCAGCCAACGGACTGCACACGCCACCGTACGTCTCACGATTGCCGTCTTCGTTGCAATGATGTTGCAACGGCGCAAATTGCCACCCCGCTCACTCTTGTCCCTTGCCGGAACTTAGACAGGGACCGTGTACAGGGACAGAGGCCCGTTAGTCGACGTCGCTACCGGCCGGGATTTGACTTTGCAAGCGCTCGATTGGACTCTTGCAATTATCATCATCATCAGCAGCAGCAGCGGCTGGCTGTAGAGATACCGTGGCTCCGGTGACTGTCTGCAGCCTGCGGACATATTGCGGTGACCGGGGGGACTCTCGTTGCAGCCCACTGCCAGAGTACCTCCTCGGCTTCAGTCTAAACATCGTTTGCTTCTATTTGTTTGGGTATCTGCGTTTTTCTTATGTCTTTAAATAATAAGTAATTTAAAAGCAAAATTGCCTGCTGCAGCATTGCATACTTTTGCGTACAACGGAACTGCGTCACTCAGCAGAACACCGTGGCCGCCGCGACCGTGTTGTTGGAATCGTTGCTGCCAAAGATAACTGGTGCGCTGGATAGATTCGACCCCATCATTTTCAATAAAACAAAAAAGAGTATATATATATATATTTATTTATCGCGTATAACGTACGACACATATAATGCAGAAGGGGCTTCAAAGCCAAACTAGGGCTTTGAAGTATTGATGATTGTTCCCCTGGTGTAGTCTTCACCAGTGCGAGTAAGTTTACTGCAACGTAGACAATGAAAATGTTAAACACTTCAGTGAACGCGGTGACGTGCCGATAGCCCTGAAGGGCAGAGTGGTCAGCAGCTGAAGGCGTCGTCGGCCACAGCGGCCACAGCAACAGCCGCAACGGTAACACCAGCGCCAGCAGAACTAGTAACGAAACAGTCCAGAAGCCATGGCCATCAGTTGTAGTTTGCCTCCAGTGACGGTCAAGTTCACTGCCGCCAGACTCCTTGATCCATGTGGCGGCGACGAGGCGTCTAGGGGGATGCTAGTAGTCATGGTTGGCGTCTATCGTGGCGTCGCAGGTTCGAACCCCGTTGTGGATCAATTTTTCTGCGGCCCGACAACTCGCCAGAGACAACACCTCCACTGTTCGACCGAAGGCAACAACAGCACAAAACTCTGTAAAGCCTGTAACAAAACAACAACAACAACAAAAACAACTTTAAAAAAGTTGTAAAAAGCATTGCTGTCTTGTCCAAGAGGCCGTAAGATTCTGCCCCGTAACTGTCTGTTCGCCGGGTACTACGCCTACAATCCATAGTTATCTGACCCACGCAGGTGAAATATCTGGAATGGCTTAAATGCGTCTTTATGTCCGTTACATCGCCTGCAAAAGAAGAGCTTTGCAAGTAATATTTGGATATCTACCATGAAAGCCCGTGCGTTACAAATACGTGGAGATGTCGATTCTGCTTACTACCCTTTGCAAATATAGATGTCTGTCGTTATTGAGATCAAACGAATCTTAATGGGACTTTATCGCAATCTGCTCAATCTCTCCTAGTCAACATCAACTATGAACACAAATGTGTCACACACACACACACACAACTTCTCACCTTGTTTGCAGCTTGATGTAGCCAATAAGTAAAAAGACGAGAAGACATGCGCAATATAAACATTCCATACTAACATTTAATGGCCTTGAGAAGCTGTGACACTCTGTACAAATGTAAACCACTTATGAAAATAATAAAACCTATATTTCTATCTAATGGCTAGACAAACCAGCTGCAGTAAGAACAACATCTATTTTTTCTATTAATTTTTTAACACAACAGTCAACAACGTCAACAAACCTCTAATTAAGATCAGTCGTGGCGTTTTTTCTCAAACGTTCGTGTCTATATACGGCAAGTATAAATATTTATATATATATATATATATACATGTCAGTCTGATCATCCCGCCGACATACTTGGACATTACGACCCATCGTGTATTTTCAGCGCAGGACGCCGCCGTAGACATGCTGCTATTAATGAGATCTTCAGCAGAGCCCTTAAATCATACGGTCTTTTGTGCATCCTAGAACCGCCCAGCAACCATCACGAAAAGCTCCATAAGAATATCAAGGATGGAAGTGAAGGTGCTCTGCCATCTGGGATGGCTGGCGTGTTTACGGAGCGCGAACAGAGTTGCGCGACAACTTCTGGAGCCAAGAAAAGAATGGCAGAGGGTTCGCCGAAGGGCGCACAGGCGACCCGCGGAACCCCTGCACACATACTTGAACTAATCAAGGAGAACAGAGTGACAAAGAAGAATATAGGATCATCAGTGCAGACAAGTGACGTTCCGGCAAATGTCGACAAAGCACTCGAGAAA
>QVRM01003856.1:580000-595358 GCA_003439945.1 Dermanyssus gallinae | reverse complement strand
AAATGGGTGGCATGAGATATCAACCGAGTGTGAATGCAACCTATGCGGAAAATCATGTGATCTGTATCATCTCCAACAGTGTACAAAAGCAAAGTCGCTGATGAAAGTTACTTAGGAGAGCTGTAGCACATATGCGCATAAACCAAATATTGGTTAATAAACAATACATTCAATACAAACTAAAACGCGGGTAGCGTTCGATGCTACTGGCATTAGTGGCTATGACCATGCAATAGTAGCGTATTTTCTGACGTGGTGATGATTGAACATATATCGTCATTTTCTTTGCCATATATAACATATTGTTGGCCACCGTTTGGGTGAACCGTTACAACACTTATGAATAAAATGCAGGTTGCACAGAGAAATCCTTAAGGAGCCACATTTGGTTACAGGAGAGACAAAAGTGTATCGCATCTTGAGCTTACTGTCTATCCACCGAGACTATCCACACTATTCGTGACCCGTGAGGGTACTGAAATTTGGGTAAGTTAGATAGGAAAGAGACCCCGTTAGAGACTCCGCTTGCACTCCGAACTCTTCAAGATGATGAAACGGGTCCCAAAACCCGGCTGGCCTGCGTTGGTCGCCGTTCATTGTCTATTCCATGCGTCACTCGTCTGAAGTCGTGCGTCCGGCTAAGAGACTAAGGCATCTGGCTATCGGGCGGCTGTTGTCTTCAGGCCCCAAAGTTCCCATGAGATTTGCCCGGCCAGAACCACTTTGGCCTCGAATAAAGTGGCGCTGTCTACTACCGTCGCAAGGAGACACCTTCCTGCTCACTCTAATTAGCGCCTCGTAACGGCTACGCTCATTACGATTACTATACGTTATTAGTAGTCTGCCCGAAACCGTTATAATATTAGGTTAAAGTACCTAGCTCGCTAATTTGCATTTGTATTGCTATTCCATTTACAGTACATCTAACCGTTAGTGATTCGCCATTTTCAGCTGCGCACACTCTCCTAGAAGCTTAAGTGAATGAAACCAAAATAAACTGGCACGGACCCTGTGCCATTTCGTGATATATATATATATATATATATATATATATATAGAAAGAGAGAGAGTGGGGGAGACTACCAATACGAAGAAACGCTTTAGTTAAACGTAAGGCAGTTGCCACATTTAAAACATTGCATCACACATGCCATGTTGTTGTTTCTATGCTGCATTTGGATGCTCGTTAACGTTTTTAAATGTGCCCCCAAAATACACCTATCGCCCTGGGGTACTAGATATGCGACTCGCTATTTATGAAACGATGGTGGAAGCGACGAAGTGTTTGCAAATTTATTATGTCATAGCACTTGATCTGTTTTGACTGCTCATGATCACTTCTGCTGTGTGGAAGATGGCGAGCGCTCTTAAACTGTTGTCAACTAGATACGCTGCACATGTCAGCACTTCTGGAGACACGCCTTTCCCAGCTGTTGCTCATTGTAAATGCTACAATATCTCGCTGACAGAGCAGTAGAAAAACAGGTTTTGCAGACTTCAAAGCAGTCGTCGTAGAAACATATTTCTCGGTCTCGCTCATTCGATTTAAAAATTTGTCGTTCCGATAAATTTGTCGATGAAACGGTGTCGGCTGTAGTACGAAAATGAAATTCAATTTGTTTTACCCATGCATGCAAGCATTATATATATATATATATATATATATATATATATATATATATATCATGCTTAGTCCTACACAGCGCATTTCAAAGTAGGCACGTAGCCGAGAATGCTAAGAAGGGGATATGTCGTAAATACTCAAATATTGGGCACGTGTACAACTTCACACCGTTCGCTTCTGAGACATTAGGGCTCGGAGGCCCCGTGACGGAAAGATCACTTGATCGCATTTGTGTTAAGCTGAGTAACATCACGGGAAATAGAAGCGACTTTTAGGCAGCGTATCTCAATCTTGATCCAACGAGGCAACACAGCGGCGCTGGTGGGGTTGTTGGCGAAATGGGCCAGTCCTGGTCTGACCCCGGGAGAAGGATTGACTCATACAGTGATGTATATTGTACAAACGGTGGCAACAGCTGTTACGGACTACGTAGACAATTTGCCGGTAGGTTATGTCAGTCTATACCTAAATATATATATATATATATATATATATATATATATATATATATATATATATATATCCAAAATTCCCATATGTGCATCTGCTAGATGCACATATCGTTTTTTAATTCTACACAACGTTGAAAAGCAACAATAAGCACCAGTGGCAACGTTTATTTATACAGTAGTACGCTCGACGTAGCAGAATCTGGTCTGCCAGCAGTGTAAATATATATATATATATATATATATATATATATATATTATATATATATATATATATATAGATGCGTGTGCATACGTTGCGTTGAGTTCAGCTTTTGTATAGTGCCGGCTAGTCATTGGAACCAAGAGCACTTGACCGTCGACGAGAAACGTCCAACGAAACAACTTGTCCTTAACGTAGAGGATCACCGCCGCGTTGCGGGATTGGCCCTTGTTTAGCTGAATGGATGGTGAGACAGATAAACGTAACGGTTTTGCAAGTGTTCTACGGCCGCCGAGTTGAGTGCTCTGTCGGAGAGAGAATTAATGACGCTTTCGGATGCAAACGATTAATTCAACACCACGCCTGACTGATGCGGTGTTGCTGACACCGCCGCTGGACTGTTCCGTCTCTGTTCTGCGTTGTGATGGGCCTGTCGTCATCAGGCAGTGCATCCCGCACAAAAGCAAGCGTCACTCCAGAGTCGAATACTCAATAAGTAAAAAGAAGTGTCTTTCTCTTTGCGTTTGCCTTGCTTCCCCATATATATATATATATACACCTAGACTCCCGACTCCTCATACCTCTGCGGTCCACGTACGTTTCTACTTGCCGACTCGGTGACTAGGCGACGACACTACACGACACTGACAGAATACTCGATGTGCATCATTGAAATGTAGATTTTCTGTTGCTGTGACTCAAACGGAAAAAACACGGCACGCATCAGAACCAGCGGTTCTGAACCGAAGGCTGTAGGCACCGTTGCCGCCCGCGTCTAGGCTTGTTCGTTATGGGCTTTGTCTAGATTCACGACCGGTTGCATAGAGAAGCGTATGACGATGACGACAACGACGACGACACGCATTCGCTGGCGGGCGGACATCGTTGTCGGCCCGGCGCGTCAACGACCCTGCATCACGAATGCATGTAACGAGAGCGTCACATATCATAGGGCTATTGGCGAGTATACCACGTTCGTGAATCTGCCCGTCGCGAACCCGCTCGCATTCCGTTCGTGATGCATGGGAGGCCTGATTCTTCAATTTGGAGATGCTCTTTCGGCAGGACCGACCGCAAACAGGTGTTACCCGCTCACACACATCATTTGTTCTCATCACGCTACGAAGGGCCGTCAAGGCCAAGGCGACTAGAATGCTAAGCCGTATATCTTTTTGTCTCTAAACATGGATGCATAAGATTACGGCGCATAATGTTGAGACGCTTTTGAGTCTTCCGTAACCTTACCGCATGGATCGTCCTACCGGTCGCTTCGTGGTCTCTGGTTTAAAGTTGTCAGTTATCTATGTGCTGACGAACCAACTATCGTTTTCATCTAGTTCTAATACCAGCTGAAATTCAGCTTTTCAGGCACTTTAATCTTTGTCAAATGACGCAGCTGTGTCGTTGAAGCTTCATGTCGCTTGAATAGGAAATCTTTTGCGGTAAAAAATTAATTTTCGACAAAATGGGCGTCGACGCTTTCGGTGGAGTGTAGCAGATTGCTGTTTTAGGAACTAGCTCGGCATGTGCGCCTCAGATGTAAACATCTGAATCAGATTACCCACTTAATACTTCTCGCTGTCAACATCTTCACTAGTCAGCGTATTTCTGCAGTACCTCACTAACGAAGAATCGTTCGTTAGATACAACCCTAAAAAAAGAATTCTTCTTTAGGAACCACTGTGAGAAGTAATCTTAGTTTAGACACCACCCTGGCATCTACTACATAATCTATCCACATTTAACCAACGGAGTGAGTAACAGGTTAGCAGCAGTGATCACACACCATAATAATTACAAGGACAGTGTGGGCCGAATATTTGCGTGTCCTTTCTGTTTGCGCCACCCAATCTCCAATAGAATATTCACGTTTAAGCACACGTTGCCACTAGACAGTGCATGCGCGTCGGAATTTGAGACCCACATTAAATAGGCAACTATGGCTACCATGAGTGGAGCAGATAAGAAATTGACCACTCAAAAGGTGTTGTGCTTCGTTTGTGTAACAAAGCACGACCAAATTGCGCGATGAGATGATTATTTCATTTTCCGTGCACCGGCATGAAAGGCCGTGTGGACGGCAGACTGTAACAGACTAATTTACTAATCCTTAACCAAATTATAAAGTTTAATAAGATTGCCTGCATACTCGAGATATCCGAGCCGTTCTAGCGACTCGTACATATTTGTTCTGGTCTAAGAGGCAACGGTAACACCTTGTGAGAAGCATACATGCGCCGCGTGATTAGTCGCTCGATTTGTGCATTTGTATGCGTGTGTACAATTTAAGTCCCTCGTTATCGAAAACTATATCCTGATCATTTGTATGTGTTTCCTGCTGGCAGTTTAAAAATAATCTCTCTCGATGAGGCGCCTCCAGTAGCGCGCAATCACGGTACGAATTAATTTTTCGACTTCAACAATCACGCGAGACTGAATGAGGGGCGGACGCAGCAAAATGTCGTCTAGGCAGCAGACGCAGCTAATTAGCAACGGCAGTAATACTCTCATCATCATAATCATCGCCGTCGCCGCCGTTCATCATTATCGCATTCTTACCACAACAAACATATTTAGACCCAGCATCAGCAACTGCACATATTTTAACATTATCATCATCATTATTAGCGGCGTTTATTTTGTTGTTAGTGTTGTGCTGTTGTTGTCGGTTGTTGTTGTTGTTGGCGTTGTTGTTGTTGTTGGCGTTGCTATTGTTGTTGTTGCTCTACGTTTCATCCATGAGCTGGCAACAGCGAGCAGATTAAAACCGTTGCACCAATCGACACAGAGGACCGGATAGATCTATACGTACTCGCAGATAGACTGGCGAACACGTGCGTTGATTAGAGCCCGTTGGTGTTGTAATACGCCATAGACTCGGTGCTGTCGTCTTCGTCGTCGTCGTCATCGTTGTCGACGACGCAAATGACCGCCGTTAGCCATGCTCCGCCGAAGACCGAAGCCACCTCTGGCTGCATTTCTGCTGCTGCTGCTGCACCTACTGCCTCTGTCGCTGCCGGCTGTTTCGAAGCATGTCGAGATTACGGCTGGCACTAGTTGGTGATGATCAAGCTTCAGTGCTGCGGATGGAGGTACGCCGACGCGCGCTGAGGTACCTGCCACCTCCACCACAGCAACCAAATTTGGCGTCGTGGCTGCTTTTGCTGGTAGCGTCGCAGTCGCCGACTCGGCGCCGTCGTCATCGTCGTCGTCGTGATGTTGGCTTTTCCACGGCGGGAATGATAGAGAGAAGATGGGAAGAAGGGAAAAATGCTAAAATGCCGGAGACGATAAAGTTGCTTATGCACGAGGCTAGCGGGCGACCCAACGAGCGAATTGCCAGACACAGACAACGAGGCAGCGCCGTGTAGTGGGGGTTCAGGTCGGCGTTGTTGTTGTTGTTTTCGTTGTTGTTGTCATTGTTGTCGTTATTGTCGTTGTTGTTATTGTTGCCGTCGTCGTTGTAGTAGTAGTAGTTGTAGTTGTTGTCGTCGTTGTTGCGGTTGTTGTTGTTGTTGCCTGGATCGTGGTGGTGGGAGGTGCACGCAAGTGTCGGCGCACGAGCGCAAATGCAAAATTAACATCATTAAATCCTCGCCGGTGGTCCGCCGTCAAATGCCCGCCGACAGACTCCGTCGGTCTGTCGCTCAGTCGGTCGGTCTGTCGGTCTGTCGACAACAGCACGCCGTATTGTGTCTGTGTTCTGTCGTACGCCAGCGAGCGAGGGATGGACGACAACCGAGCAGTTCGTCCGCGCGCGGGTCGTTTATGTCTCGTCCCCCTTTGTGTGAGTTGTGTGGTCGTCGCATGCGGTCGTCGGCGCTGACAACTTCAAACATTACCGTTTGTCGTTGTTGTTGTTCTTGTTCTTGTTGTTGTCATTGTTGTTGTTGTTGTTGTTGTCGTCGTCGCCGTGTCGTGGTGACGTTTCGTTGTTGACTGGTCTTTTTGTTTCTGTTTCGTTTCGTTTTTGTCTTTATGTCGCCAAAGGCACAGTCTGCAATGGCGGCTAGGCTCACAATTCGAAGTATTGTTTCCAAATGGAGCGAGCGCACGTCGTCGTATGCATGAACGTGTGCTGGTTTCGCAAATCAGGGCACATACATCAGCTGAGAAACCGCAATATATTAGCGATAATAATAATAATAATAATAATAATAATAATAATAATAATAATAATAATAATAATAATAATAATAATAATAATAATAATAATTTTTGAACAAGGGTTTATTTTACTAATAATAATAATAATAATACCAATACCATTGAGTTCTTCAAAAGCAAATAGTGTACACGAACGCGCAGTTTTCTTTTCCGAAGAAAATCTTGACGTTATATATGTAGTTGAAACTTGGCTCACCGAGGGCGTCTCTGATCATGAACTCTCGCGCGAAGAACGGTTCTCAATGTTTAAAATATGTTGTGTGTCGTGGCAAGACGGTGATGGTGTGTTGCTGTTGATCAGATGCACTATACAATTTGTACTCGTTTATAACTTGAATGCAAATGGCAAGGTAGTATGCATTTATTAGGTAAGGGGCCGAGTAACGTTAAAATAAGTATCTCTAATGATCTTTAGGAAGTCTTGTTTCGTGAGGGTAATATAATTAAAAGCTATGATACTGGTGTTGTTGCTCCTCATAGGAGCACAAAATGTGTGATTGCGAGGCAACCTACGACCATTTACAGCGTTCAAAACAAACAAATTTAGATTACGAGCAAATACACATTTCATGACGATCATTTTGGTACTTAGTCTATGGCAATGAAAGTGTGATTGCGGAGCAATTAAGATTTTTTCAGAGGTCATGTCGAAATTAAGTGCATGCATAAATGACTAAGAGTGATTTATCTTATGGAGTAGGCCATTTATGCATGGACTCAATTTCGACACGCCGTCCGAAAAGCCTTAACTACTCCGTAACCACGGATTGTATCCCCATATAAATGTGGCGCAATGTGAGCACTCTGAATTGTCATAGGTTATGCTTTTGAGGTATTTGACGTGAACGTTAATAATAAAACTTCAATGTTTGCAAATTCTCTTCTAAATAAATAAGCTTTCTAAATAATTCTGGAAAACCCTGTATTACCAAATTATGTGGTACAGTATAATTGTAATATGCAAATCAATATTACAGAACCACTCTAAGACGACCATCTCGGCATTCACTCTACGCTATTGCTCCACTTAATGTGCGCAACTTATAGAAAAGAAGACTGGGTTTCAAGTATGCCGACTATAAAAGCATCTTAGCGAGTTTTGTTTCCGAAAGATGTCTAGAATGCATGATATATGCGGCATGCGTTATATTGCGTGGCATGCGTTATAGGCACAAAATTAAGCGGTGTAGCTAAGCTTACGCTAAAGACACAACAAATATTGCAGATGAAGCCGGGTTTTTCCGAGGGCGCAAGCGTGTGTGATGACCTTTCAGAAAATAGATTTAAAGCTCCTACTGGGGATGCCAACGGCCATTTAAGAGAAAAACTGCGATTGAACTAGTTTGTCTGTTAAGTCTGTTGTGCAGCAGGTTACTAAAGAAAGCCCAAAACCGTGTTTTTACCGCACTACCTGACTTGCCCCTATGCCCCAAAGCGGTAAAGAATGTGTTTTTATAGGGAACATTTTTGGGCATCCGGCCATTTTTTTCGATATTAACTAGGTCAAAAATGTTATTTTACTTCCAGTGCGCTACATAATTTACGCCGACGATCTGCAACTGCTTATTCGACACAAGCATGATGCAAATCTACCGTAATATTTCCTAATGACTCATCAATATACATCACAGTGTCTAAATTTCACATTGCGCCAATACTGCCAATTGCGAGTGCCCGGTATGAATGCAACGACGCGTGCTTTGAAAAGGCCAATGCTTCGAGATTTTCTTGAGCGCTGACGTGCTGTATTTACGCCGAATTGTAAGGAATAAACAGTAGGTTGAGGTTTTAGTTGAACTAATACAGGTGACGACGACCAAGCCGCGTCGGCTCTATGATACGCCCGTCAACTCGGATAGCCATCGCTAAAAAGGGCGCTCATCTTTATGTGTCTCATTCTACCGTGATAACGAGTGAGACAAACAACAACAACGGCAACAACAACAAAAACAACAACAACAGCAACAACGACGACGACGAGTACGACGACGACGTCAACAACAGCCAAAGTGATACGTCAATCACGTAGCAACATCCGTTGTAAACGGTCGGCGTTTCAACCAATCATGGGTGGCAGGAGGCGGCCTTCCAAATTTGAATACAAATAAATAACACGCGCAGCGAACAACAAATGCAGTGTCTTCGTTCGGACGCGCGCACTTCCCCCCCAAACGCTCGCTTTTCCTGCTGGCTGGTGGGTTGCTGTGATTTGTTCTTCGTTACGCTCCCCCCAGGTTTCCCTCGCACGTTTTCCAACCGTTGCGAGGTTTTGCCATTTGCTCTGCTGCCACCCCCGGACCTTCGTCATCTGCCTAGTTGTTTTCGTTGTTGGTGGTGGTAGTGTTGCTGTTGTTGTTGTTGTTGGTAGTGGTGGTACTGTTGTTGTTGTTATTGTTGTTGTTGTGGTTGTTATTGTTGTTGTTGTGGTTGTTATTGTTGTTGTTGTGGTTGTTATTGTTGTTGTTGTGGTTGTTATTGTTGTTGTTGTCGTTGGCGACGGCGGCTGCAAACAAAATTGAGCTCTTATTCCCCAATCAGCTTTATCTTCATCGTCGTCGTCGTCACCGCTGCTTCAGACGTTCTAGACGTTTGCCGCCATAGTTTCTAGTACTCCCCCTCTACTGCTACTAAGAACTCCCACCACTGTTCCCTAGGACTAGGCTACCGCTACCGCTAGCCTAGCCATCGTTGCTAGGTTCGACTGTCGACGGCAGTGAATGGCTCGTAGTAACTCGATATTGAGGACCCCGCTCGAGAACTGACGCCCGGACAAAGACAACAAAATGCTTATGCGTACGTGTAGTGTGTCGGAATCGGCCGCCACCCGGATCAGATAACGTCATGACGACGACGACGAATGCGTGTCTTGGCCTAGCAGCCGTTCGTGGCTGGCGTGCAGAAATGTGCAGCAAAACAGATCCAGAAGACGTAGAAACACAATCGCGCGCGAAAAAGAGCAAAGCAAACGACAGCGAAGAGACAGAAATATTTTATATATATATATATATATATAGAATGAGAGAGAGAAAAACTCCAAGTCTGGCGGCTGAGCTGCTGCATGCTGCTACTACTACGCTTTTTCGATGCGTGTAAGTCGCACGCCGTGATTTCGACTCGTGCTCACCCATAGTCGTACAAGCGACGATACCAGAACGATAAGCAAAAGAACAATAATAATAAGAAGAAGAAGAAGAAAAAGAAAAGTAGACGTCGAAGAAGAAAAAGAAAAAGAAACAACAAATACAAGCCGGTGCTGCTGCAACTGCGACAGACAGGAGGAATAGCGAAAGACAAAGGACATTGCAGATGCTGGCCAGCACCGCAATCCTAAAACTGCCATCTAGGAGTACACAGCTGGCTATACATACAGTATGTGCAGAAGCAGCAGGAGCTGTAGCTGGAGGGAGGGACGAGAAGTAGGAGGCGTTAAGGCAGACGCTGCTGCGTCAGTACGGGCCGACCGAATAGTGGGGGGTTGGAGTGGTGGGGGCACAGAGACAGTGTACGTCGTGGTTGTAGCCAAGTAGTGCTGGTATCGTCGGTGCTGCCTCCGCTGCTACCTCCGCTGCTACTGCTGCGCCTGGCGTTCGTTCTCGTGAAGGCAAGGGAGCGAATGTAGCGGGGGTAGCCGGGGGTAGTCGTATTTGTAGTTGTACTACTAGTAGTGGTTGTAGTAACAGTAGTAGTAGTAGTAGAAGTAGTCGTTGTCTTCGTCGTAGTAGTTGCAATACAGCAGTAGTTGCAGCTGCCCTGTATCTCGTGTGCGTGCACGCGCCCGAGACGACAAGGCCGTCTCGTGGAGCCGGCAACCATCAAGACCACGGAACCCGGCTCCGTCGCAGCAGATGGAATCCCTCACGACACCAGGCCAGCTGCGTGCCACGCTTTGTGTTCCTCATATATATATATATATATGTATATATATATATATATATATATATATATATATATATATATACGCGTGCATACGCGAGCCACTCCAATGACGTGGTGCAGTCTACACAAAATGCTCTGACGCGACTACATCCTATGTAGTACAGAGTATCACTGTCCTGTATACGTATATGCAGGGTTAACCAGGCTAGGTGCCCTCTATTCTTCAGAGCTTGCCGCGCTTGCCTAAGTAAGTCTTTTCACTCAGCGCGCCAAGCGAATCAGCTGGCTTCTTGTTTCTATGTTTGCGTTGCTACGCGTCAGCTTGATTTCCTCGTAGCAATGCTAGTTTTGCTATGCCAAAAACTATGGAACTAGAGCGAATCAGTTTAGTAGCGCTCTATTTGGCGGGCAAACGTGTGTGTGCAATTGTCAAGCGTCTTAAAGTCTACAAAACGTTTGTATTACGTGCCATTAGCATTAATTAACGTCATACGGATTATGAGGAGTCATCTCAAGATGCCCCTTGCCGGGGGTGGCAGCAGAACTGTCCACTTTAATATACCATTAGAGCGGCTAATTTTTAGACAAATTCTTCGAATATTCATCATAGTTGTTGAGCAGCAACGTTGCAAGGGCTTGTCATGTCAAGGGACTTCCCAGTCTTAGATACCAAGACAGTAGCTCGAGCTTAGTATTGCAAAAGACAAAGCGTTCGTAGCAGTGTCTTATACGGCCAGTTTCTCCTTAGTTGCAGACACGGCATAACGGGAAGTCGGCCTTACCACTGCGGTAAAGGTGTTGCTCAAAGAAGCCGCCGTGGCCTATTGGCAGTTGCGCGAGTGGATAGATTAGCGAACTGAGTTTAAGACTGTAGCATTCTTTTGAGATAATGAATTATTGATTTTGTAGTTGTATCCAGGATAGCCCGGTTTGATTGTTTCCCATTGCTGTTTCCACTTGACTAAAGTATCTGTTCTGTTGATAAAAGAGCTTGAAGCTAGTTATTTCATAATTCATCAATCGTTTATATCATCGTCACGGACGGTTACGGTCAGTGCCAGAGCATCTGCGTAGGCGACGGGATAGACTACTAGGGGATCTAGGAGTCTCAGTACTACCTTATATGCCATGTTCCATAAGGTAAGTCCCAGTACGGGCCGCTGGGGGACTCCGGTTATAGCTTAGCACACGCCTTCGTAGGTAGATGCTCGATCTTTTAGGTACGATGCTTGCAGACGTTGTAAATAGGGGGAGACTCATTCGTCTACAAGAGTGTTTTTATGGCGTCCCACAAAGGTGTTTTTGATTTCTATGAAAAGGAGGGACAGACATGTTACTCGCTTGCCCTCAGCGCATTTCCCTGTGCTTCATCTATTTAGCACTTTGGTAATGGCTACATATGTGGAATGTGGGACAGCGTCGGCTTGTGTTCTAGCTCTGTTACTAGTCGTCCGTTGATGATGTGCTTAGCTGCTTTAGATAAGCAGGAGAGCATATCTATGGTAGTATGGCAAGGGCTCTCCTTGCGGCGTACCGGGTTTCGGTATAAGGGTTAAAAGTGCAGTTTTTCAAGGGTTAAAATTTATCCACCATGCCTTTGAATGTATTTGGATGTAAAAGTAGGCGGGTTCTTGGCCATCTGCGATCGGTCACGATTCTGCTCTCTTGAATTGAATTGGGCTCGAAGATAATGTTGGAAATTATCTCAAATAGCACTGGCTGCGACCGGAGTCGTTGCAAGAAGAACGTATTTATGGTCAGTCGGGCTGCTTCTACTTTGTCCCAAGGGTTTTTTCGAGTCTCTTCGATTTTTTCTCCCACAATGAGCTCCAGCTTTCGACTTGCTATTCTTAATTGCCCTATATAGGACACTTTGTGCTTTTTTTGAACTCCTCGTCTGGGTAGCAAAGTTCTAGCCGGAGCCTTGTTCTGCGTCGCGTGCATTTTCGTCGTAAGCGGTGGCAGATCCTTCGCTTTTTGACGATATGACTATTTCACTATTGCGATTGCTATCTTAGAATGTAAACCGGAGCTGGATGTTTAGAAAGTTTTTCTTGGGCATATGCCCTCACTGGTGATCGTTCCGTGAGATGCTTGAAGCACATACGTCACAAGCAGTTGGCGGCATTTTTTCACAATTTTCTTTGAAAGTATTTTTCTTTGAAACGCTATCCATAAGTAGGGGCAATTTTACCTGAGAAAGCGTGCCCGTTTTGTGGGGAGAATAAGCTGGGAGGAAGTTAAGGTAACGGAGAGAGATACGTGAAAATGGTTGGATAGAGTTTCCTACTCCTAGTGGATCGTCCAGTCGGTTATGCAATAAGTTATTTATGCTGCTACAAACGTAAGGAGTTTTCGTGAGCTGTAGATTTATTTAATTCGCCCTTTCTAGAGGGATCTATTATTTAATTGATGAGGAGCTGCTGCCGCAAATATCTATTGACCGCATTGAAGGCTATGTTGTGGGGGTCTTGCAGAAAGACTCCTTTTATGTTCGCCCGTAGTAAGACTCCTATGGTATTTTTCTCTCAAAACGAGGTGTATATGCCTTTGCCGTAGAAGCCGTTAAACTTCCTCAGGGAGAATTGTAGTAATGCATAAGTGATCGGCTAACCAAGTCTTTTTTAAGTGTCTAAAGCTAGACGCCGTCTTCTGCCATCTTTAGTGAACCCTTTGAGAATGTCTTGGGCTCAATTGACTCATCTAGGTATCTGGTTATAACAGCCTTGGCCTGTAAGACCGCTTAGGTTCTACGCAAATATGCCTTCTCTTCTATTTAATGTGAGCATTTGCCCTTGGTATAGCTTTTAATCTCTCCCAAATTCAGGCGGTTTTCCTTTGGAAGCTTTTTTTTTACGTATACATCCACCGTCGCTGGAACAGGGCTCTTCTTTTATCGTGAGTCTCGGATTCCGGGTTTTGTCTGGATATTGCATAAGGGCTGGGGTCAAGGCTTTCCTTATAAAAGTGATCTTAGAGGTCGCTCTAAAGGAGCTGCAGATATTGGCTGCTGCCTCCCCTATGATCTGAGTGGATAACTTATTTTGTGAGGGATCATTCCTGCATTGATGGGCTTTGTTGAAACTAAAGTGCTTTAGCCCCTCAATTACCAAGCTGTCTTAATTTCGTAGAAAGACAACCTTTCTTCTAATATGGGGCAATGGATCTTGCAAATCAGGGGAATTTTTGCAAAAGTCAGGCTCGATGAAGCGATCCTCTTTGTGCTAGCGATAAAGTTCTTGTTGGAGTCTTGTCTTCGAGGATGCTTGCGGTACTGAGGCTGGTGGTAGTAAAAGTGCGCGCAGGCCATTTCCTTTATAGGTTCCACCCTGTCAACTAGACGATATCAGCAATTAGTACCCTGCTTTATGAGCGCACGAACTGTTTTACGTCAACGAGACGAGAGATTGACTCCGTAAGTGGCCAATACAGCCCGGCTCAATCAGGCAAATAGACTCAATTGAAGGATCTCGACGCACGTTTCTGAGCTTGGGGAGTCATGAGTCGGAAAAGCATGAAATGCATTTTCTACGCCCCCCTCCCTCTATATAAAAAATAGACTATTCCGTTTGCACGAAGTCCGCGTCTTTTTTTAGGTTAATTCATCTTTGAGGAGGAGGCTTTGTATTTCTGCAGCTTTGAATTCTTTTGATGATGTGAGAGGAGAGAACTGTAGGAGTAGGTCGGTATTTGTCTCAACGAAGTGCCCCTTCGTTCTAGTTGAAGCGAAACCTATTTCAAGGGCTATACGGCAAATACAGATATATTTAGGCCTATATTTTGTACTGCCATAAATATTAGTAAGTGCATCGTCCAGTACTTGCTGACTAGTTTTTTACGTCAGTACTGCTGTCAGTAAGAGCTGCAAGGGGCGGTGGGCAAGTCACCTATCGGGCGAAAGACTCGGTCCGAGTCCGCGCTCAAATATACTCAAACATTCAAACACGTTTTTCGGGATCGAGTCGAATTGCTTTTGCGAGTTGCTCGTTATCTCTCTATAGTCTCGAAGTGTTGTTTGTTCAATTTTTTCAATCCATGGCAACCGAAAGGTCGCACGGGGCCAGATCCGGCAAATAGAGAGGCTGCGGAATTATAGAAATCAAGTTTGTTATCAAATAATCCGAAATCAGTAACGATGTGTATCCCGGTGTGTTGTCGTGATAAAGGATCCAGGAGTTGTTTGCCCCTAGTAGTTCTGGCCTCTTGCGCCAATATTTCGAAACGTTTGCGGTAGTCTTGACCGGAGATTTAGAAGGCAAAAATTTGTGACCGATGATTACCTTATAGCCGAAAAAATTCAAAAGGACCTTCTATCTGTCAAACATTTCCCGACGGCGTGTTAATTTGCTGGAAATTCTATATTTTTGGAACAAGTTTTGATGCCAGTCTTCTGACGCATAAAATATCAATTAAGACTTTTAGCAAGATTACATATGATCTATAGGAAAGCTTCAAATCGTCAACTATCTCCATTATACAAACTTTTCTAAATGCTTCTTCTGTAATTGTTGTCGAAGGCTTTCCCGAACGGGCGTCATCTTCGGTCACATTGCGTCCGTTGCGAAATCGACCTTACAACGGTGTTTCGAGCCACTGCTTTATCACTATAAGTAGTTCGTAACGTTTTGACAACTTATATATATATTTATATATATATATATATATATATATATATATATATATATATATATGTATATATATATATATATATATATATATATATATATATATGTATATATATATATATATATATACATATATATATATATATATACATATATATATATATATATATATATATATATATATATATCTATATACATACATATATATATATATATATATATATATATATTTTTTTTTTTTTTTTTGTGGAGGAGGGTTAAATGCAGTTACGCACTACTGCTACGAGTAGGAAAATTCGGTTTCCATCTCGAGCTGTGTGGGACTCGACCCCAGCGGATGGATGTTACGCCACTGAGACCCATACCCACTAAACGCACCTCCCCCCTTAAGCTTCACTCTCTGATGGCCCAGGTC